>JAQBSW010003571.1:0-81058 GCA_029291075.1 Eudiplozoon nipponicum
TTACAGTTACATACTGTTTGTTGCGAAGAACTAATATATATGCAAGTATGTATTAGGTTTTGCGAACCTAGTAACAAATTAGTTCAGTTGTGACCAGAAGGATAAACCAAAGGCAGCATGAACGGAAAGTATAATCTCATGCACATTCGTTTCGTGCTTACTGGCGACTCATCAGTAGGAGCCGGTATTACGCCCTTTAACCACTATATATTTGGTCGAAGAATGTGGAATAATAGGACGGTACAATCTCCTAGACGAATGTGTAAACCTGCAATAGTGAAGCTAACATCATATAAAGTCAACGACAATGCGACTTCAACGCTAACTCACACTATATAATATATATACCGAGTCTGTAAAGGATACTAACACTATGGCTATTGTGTTAGTAACCGATACCAACATTATTGTACCGAAAAGGTACATGATACTAACACTATGGTTTCCGAGTCGGTACATGATACCAACCTGATGGATATCAATTTATGCTAAAGTTCACCGAAATTGAGAATTACAACAATTTCTGAACACCTGTTCCTCCAGTAAATCCATACACTCTGGCCTTGATCGATATCAGTTATCACATTTCGCGGTAAGCATGACATCATTCAATTCAATATATTACAGTTAAATACTGTTTGTTGCGAAGAACTAATATATATGCAAGTATGTATTAGGTTTTGCGAACCTAGTAACAAATTAGTTCAGTTGTGACCAGAAGGATAAACCAAAGGCAGCATGAACGGAAAGTATAATCTCATGCACATTCGTTTCGTGCTTACTGGCGACTCATCAGTAGGAGCCGGTATTACGCCCTTTAACCACTATATATTTGGTCGAAGAATGTGGAATAATAGGACGGTACAATCTCCTAGACGAATGTGTAAACCTGCAATAGTGAAGCTAACATCATATAAGGTTTACACATTCATCAAGAAGATTGTACCGTCTATTCCACATTCTTCGACCAAATATAAGTGGTTAAACATGATACCAGCTCCTACTGATGAGTCGCCAGTAAGCTCGAAACGAATGTGCATGAGATTATACTTTCCGTTAATAGTCTTTGGTTTATCCTTCTGGTCACAACTGAACTAAGTTGTTACTAGGTTCGCAACACCTAATACATACTTACCAACTCAATTATCGAATTAATGACCTAATGAAAATGCATAGACTGGCTGACTGAGAGAGAGACATGCTGGATTTGAAATTGCAACTCAAGATCAATTACGATTTAACATTCCGTGATGATTAGATAAGTCAATTTATTTAGAATTTATGAAGACATGTGGTTATATTTTAAACATCGTATTGATAACGCGTAGAAAAAAATGCTTACATTAGCTTATCTATTAATATAAACATACAGTAATTTAGATATACTTCATAACACCAGGTGTAGAAACTGACAATGTAGGACATACACTTATACAGAAAAATAAGAATACGAACAGGCAAGAAATAAAAATATAAAAAGCTGACTGTGAGAACTATAGATAGAGAGACAGTAATACCCAAAAGGAAGAATGTAGACAAAATTATCAACTTACATATTGGCACACAGACGGACAAACAGACGAAATTTTTATTATAAGATATGTAAGTTATATAAAAAGTTACGCGTTCTATGCAGTCAACATTTTAAACAAATTAACAAACGATTCTTCCTTAAGCTTCAACTTAAGCATAAATCAACTCATGCATTTTGGACCAAACAGAAGACAGTAAACATTTTCTGATGTCCCACTATCGTCTTCATTTCATAGTTAATTGCTTTTGTCAGCGTTTTAATTTCTACACTAATTGATTAAGTTTGTCTTAGCGTGAAAGACTCACAGTGCCGTTGACCGATACACACATGGATATATTCTGATGTCAAAAGGTGTAATTACAAGCAACATACTGACAGCTCAACACTGCACAATATATAACAAAAACAGCAACAAAACGAATTCAACACAAGATAACAACACTGGCATACTATTTGTTTATTAGAATTCTTTAAATCGAGTGTGCGAGCTTGAAGTAAACACCAATCCCATTGTATTTAACCAGTCGTAGAACAACATAGCAAAACTACCACCAGTCGCACGCACTGACGCGTTTCGGTCTTCCATGATCATCATCAGAGTACGACGCGAAAGCATTGGTTACTTAATTGTTATTGGAATATTGGAGTAAATATTAACATTTGAAACTAAATATTAATTAAATTTAAATTCTGTTTAACAAAATCATTGTGGATTTGACCTCATTTTTCTTGTGCGGGACAATTGATAGCACTCTTGGGTCCGTAAAATCTTGAATTTTGATCATTTTCAAGTGCTCTGATTATTGGCCTCGATTGATGGGTTCTCACTTGACCCTTCTTTTTTAAGCCTTCCATCAGCTGATTGTTTGAAAATGAAGTTGGAACAATATTTTCTACTCTTATTTTTCCTAATTTTCGGGACCTTATTTCCAGGCCCCTCTTCAGGGTTGACACAATACCGACAGGAATAAAACACAACTTGTGGAAAATGTGGTATCCTCACACTGGAAATTCGGTGTCAAAAATTAGGAAAAAGTACAATGTAAAATCTTGTTCCAACGACATTTTGAGACAATCACCTGATGGATGACTTAAAAAAGAAGGGACAAATGTGAACCAATCAATCGAGGCCAATAATCAGAGCACCTTAAAATGAACAAAATTTAAGATTTTACTGACCTAAGAGTGCTATCAATTGTCCCGCACAGAAAAATGCGGTCAAATCCATAACAAAATAATTTTTTATACACACACACACACACACATATATATATATATATATATATATATATATATATTTGACAGTATTAACACGTTTTCCCATGATATTACAAGACAAGAGTCAACTAGCATACTCCAATGTCCTGATGCAATTTTTGTTCAATAGTTCGATTCCAAGGTTAGCCAAATTTACGGCCAGCAGAGTTCCTTTTCTTTAGTCAATTCGGCCAACAACTTATTACAACAAAGTAATTCCAAGAAAATTGATGAGAAATGTGATCAGAAAACTATATCTTTGTTATTGAAATGAATTTCTTGTTTAAATATACAGAAACACACACACACACACTCAAAACACAGATGATTTGAAAATGCCTGTTTTTTTAAATTAACTAAGTGACAAGGAAATGTAATCCTCTATCATTTGGGTCTTAAAGATAATTTGTAAGTTTAAAAGAATATCGACATCAAATAAGTATTTTAGAGAGAGAGAGAGAGAAATAGTGAAACAGAGAGGAAGAGAGAGAGGAAGAAAGAGAGTTAAATAGAGATCGAGAGGGAAAGAGGGAGAGAGAGATTGAGAGAGAGGGAGAGATGGAGGAGAGAGCTTGAACTGGACATGTTACACTGAATTAATTCTGTTGTTTACTTATTTCACATTCTCTCCACGCTTAATAGGTTTCCTTTTTGTCATGATTTGCTTTTTCTACATTATACAATGCTTAGTGAATAATGACAAAAGTTTGTACATAATCGGTCAGGTTTTCATATCAAAGTCGCAACCTTGACTGAAGTAAATGTTATCACAGCCTGCACAACCAATGTTTATTGAAAACATAGCACAGGTTATAACACACAAAGTTACACGCCAGATTTTTAACATGCCCGCGCTTTATCAGTAAACCAACGACTAAGCATCTTTAAGTCGCACTCAACGTAAATATGCTATACGTCAGGCTTTAAATCAAGTTTGCGGGCTTGAAGTAAACACCAACCCCATTGTATTTAACCAGTCTACGAACAACATAGCAAAACTACCGCCAGCTGCAACGCACTGACGCGTTTCGACCTTCCATGATCATCATCATTGATTTAAAGCATTGTTACCACCACCCGCGCAATCAATTATTGTTTAATACGTCAGGCTGCCTTTTAAAGAGGACGCACTGTCTGAAATATCAACTCCAAGTGATAAAAGACGTGACTTCTTGCATGTCCAATACCTTCAACAAATCGCTTAGCGGGCATAAATGTAAAGCATGCGTTCGCTGCAATCGAACAGTTCAACATTGATTATTTACACTATTGCAATCGATTGGGCTGACCGATTAGGAAAGTATCGAATTGCCAAGAATTTTAGACCAAACTGCGCTGGCACAGAGGCAAATTTCTCCGAAATAGCTGGGCAAATTGTTCCAAAAAATCGAACCCAAAATTTAGGCGGATTTCCAGGTGAGTTTCAAAGCGACGAGCAGTGTTTTACGCTCTGCGGAAGCTAGTTGGGCAATTTCCTTTATCCACAGTTAAATTCAAACAAAAGAAATTTATGCATTATTTGAAGATAACTTGGTGAACTGATTACACTGGTATTTATTTGTATGTGTGTGTGTATGTGTGTTAAACTGTCTGTGCGTTGCTCGTATTAAATTCGTTCCTACACAATTTATGTACTTAATTCTCTGTAAACCGCCTTCTTTTCAAAAATGACGCCAAAGCGTGCCAGATTTAGTAGTCCGTTTGATTTATGGAAAAAGGTTTATAGCTTTAATCTAATTATGGCTTTTATGCATGCTTCATACAAAAATTTACCGTTCAATACAAGATTTTCTCAATTAAAATAAGAAATTTGTCTACTTATATGCAACTGGTGGAATCTAGTCGTAGGCACATTCGGACACGATGCAGCGTCTGATAACTTTATATGTATTTGTACATCGTTCATTCAAGCGGTTTTATTAGAAAGTATAATAATATCTAATCAATATTTCTATCAATCCGTCAATTTTTCAACCATTCACTCCACCGCCAAACAATCATCCATTCGATCAATCAGTCAATGAATTAAGAATAAATCCAACGTATCGATCAATTAATATATATCAACAAATCAACTACTTAATCGATGAATCAATTACAGTGCCAATTCTCAATTTTTAATTTAACTGTATAAGATAAGCACAAATAAGTGAACTGTAATTACATGTAACAGATTAGTTCTCAGTCTTAAGTAAACGCTCACGCACAAACACACAAACACGCTTATCAAGTGAATATTCAGATGTTGCCAAATCGCTGTAATTTCACTGGGATGAGTGTACACTTGCATTGACTGTTTACTCCTCAATCCAAAACAAACGAGAACACGTAAAAGTATGTATTAGGTTTTGCGAACCTAGTAACAAATTAGTTCAGTTGTGACCAGAAGGATAAACCAAAGGCAGCATGAACGGAAAGTATAATCTCATGCACATTCGTTTCGTGCTTACTGGCGACTCATCAGTAGGAGCCGGTATTACGCCCTTTAACCACTATATATTTGGTAGAAGAATGTGGAATAATAGGACGGTACAATCTCCTAGACGAATGTGTAAACCTGTAATAGTGAAGCTAACATAATCTAAAGTCAACGACAATACGACTTCAATGCTAACTCACACTATATAATATATATACCGAGTCTGTAAAGGATACTAACACTATGGCCATTGTGTTAGTAACTGATACCTTTTTTGAAATCGATGAGTACCGGATACTAACACTATGGTTTCCGAGTCAGTACATGATACCAACCTGATGGATATAAATTTATGCTAAAGTTCACCCAAATTGAGAATTACAACAATTTCCGAACACCTGTTACTCCAGTTAAACCATACACTCTGGCCTTCATCGATATCAGTTATCACATTTCGCGGTAAGCAAGACATCATTCAATTCAATATATTACAGTTAAATACTGTTTGTTGCGAAGAACTAATATATATGCAAGTATGTATTAGGTTTTGCGAACCTAGTAACAAATTAGTTCAGTTGTGACCAGAAGGATAAACCAAATGAACTAATTTTTTACTAGGTTCAGCACCTAATACATACTTGCATATCATAGCTCTTCGCGACAAACTAGTATTTATCTAGTGATTTGTCATTAATTGTCATTTAATAACTTTAATCTCATTGCGAAGAGTGTATACAGGCAGACATATACACAAACCAATGTGACATAGATTTTCCTAGAATTTTTTAAATAAACTTTATGTTTAAGATATCTAACAACAAGTATAAATGAGGCAGTTTAAACTAATATTTCCAATTGACATACTGATTGTCAACTTAGTGGGTGATGTGTTTGCCATTGAATAAGACCTCCGTACTCCGAGGTCGTAATATATGAGGATATCATGATGACAGTGGATTCAAGCATTTCGGTACGTAATCCAAAAATCAGGTAAATAAGTGAACTAGTTTGTAATTAGGTACGCAACGCCTAATAAAGAAATTGAATATATGTAAGATATATATATATATATATATATATATATATATATATATATATATATATATATATATATATATATATATATATATATATATACAGTGAGTTGGCTTTGAAGTAGCATTATCGACGAATTTATATGATGTTAGCTCCACTACTGCAGTTTTACACATTCATATAGGAGACTAGCGACCCATTCTTCCACATTCGTTACCCCAATACATGTATATGCATGGATTTGCTGGAGTAGCAAGTTTTTAGAAGTAGTTTTAATTCCAAGTTTTAGCTATATATCACATACTTTGAAATCCGTTGTGTTGGTACCATATACCGACTCAACCACCATAGTTTCATTACCAATTACAGACTTGGTATATGGGTATATATATATATGTATATATGTATATATGTATATATATACTTACTTTACTTTACTGCGGCTGACTCCTTTTGGAGGATAAGTTGGCTCCATACGGTATTCATAGATTGTGACATTTCATGGAGTTTCTTGGGAATTTGGTACAAGTGGTGTCCCCTCACCACTCGGCTTTTTGATCGAGGACGCACCTCTAGCCTTTGCACATCCAAGCGCAGTCTGCATGGCAGCAGTAAGTTGCATGGTTGCCGGTGGCTGTTGAGAGCTCATTCGCCATTCGGAAGTACGGGGTACTGTCCAGGAGTCCATGTAATCCTGTGGCTGTTGAACCCTTTTGTGGCGGGGAACACACGCCGAGTCATGGTGCCGTCGTCGGGCTCATGTGGTATTTTATAGGAGATCCGATTGCCGGTCGGAAATCCACCACGCCCTGGTGACACCACCGCCATAGCCCCGTTAGCCCATGTACGATCGGCCAACGAGACATGGTTGACACCGTCGTACCACGTTGAGGAGGGGATGGACTTTACGACGGATGTATATATATATATATATATACATATATACATATATAGTATATACATAGTATCATGTACCCATTAAAGACTTGGTATATGGGTATATATATATATATATATATATATATATATATATATATATATATATATATATATATATATATATATATATATATATATATAGTATAGTTAACTTAGGAATTGCATTTTCGAAAACTTTACTCAAATTTTACTCTATTACTGCTTGAAAACAAGCACATTCTTATAGAAAATTGAATTGTCCAATTGCCTTATATTTCTTGACCAATTATAAATTGTGTATGAGTTGAAATACCAACTCCTACTGATGGGTCGCCAATAAGAACGAAACGCATGCGTACGCAAGAATATATATTACATTAACGCTGACTTTAGTTTGTCTTTCTGGTCTTATTTGAAATAATTTATTACTATGCTCGCAACACCTAATACGCCACTGCATAAATAAATACTGTTTTTCCGACAGCGCGTTTAGACACTGTCATACGTTTACCACCTGCTTCTATTCCCCTTTCAATCATTTTAATCTGTCGTTTCGTCTGACGCTTTCCATAGAAACCACTTTCCGGTCGCGATATCTAACGTTTTGTGTGAAGCAATTAATACGACACCAATAAGGCGTAAAATTGACAGATATTTTGTGAAATTTCTCACGGATGTGTACGCGTGCAGCACGAGCTGGCGTTAAAAATTAGGCATTTATAAACTCACAATACAAATGACAATATCTTTGACAAAAATACACAGAACCTAGATTAATGAAATTTCGTTTTAGTGTCTATTGAAAAATTTAACAGAATGTGGTTAATTTTTTTCCCATCTATTGAGATTAAAATATAATAAATCATATATTGATTCTAAAAGTACAGTTTTTAATTGAAGCAAAATTTGACTCAATTGTACTTTAGGTATTGCGTACTCGGGTAAAAAGGAATGATTACGACCACCTGTGTTATCAATTATTGTTAAATTGTATTGTCATTAGAGACATTTTTATTTTTCTATTTACCAAACACTGTTTTCAATTTTACAATCATGTTTATTGATTTTCGTAATGCTGGGTTATGAATTGACTTCACTTTCGTTAATTGGGTCATTTTTTTGAGAACGGTCATTTTTATTTGTCTTAATTCTTAACCTTAAAATTCGGTAACAAATTTAACCTTGTGCGGCTTGGTTGAAGTGGGCAGGATAAACTCCCGATTATCAATTTTTGTGAAAATCTGTTTTCGATTCCAAAACTAATCTTAAAGTCAATAAAAGGGAATAATAGAACGTATCATCAATATATAATTTATAGCAAATTATTCAAAATACTTCAATTTTTTTTCAAGTATATTTCGGAATGTAACAAATGGCGCCAACACACACACACACTTAAAACACACACACATACTTAAAACATATATATATATATATATATATATATATATATATATATATATATTTATATTTATATTTATATATGTAAGTGTTCGTATGAAAAAATTAATTTTGCTAACAATATCATGTCTTATCATCGTTTTTATGTTTGTTTTGTTACATAAGCTTGTAATGGGGTTTTATTCCTTCCATCTTACCTATTTAGACGGACAGGCTAGCTGAAATCAGCCAGGGATCTATATCTCATAATTTGTTCTAGATGGCAAATATTACCTATATTATTATTTTCTTATTCCTCTATTACTAAATAAGATTCGAATCTATTTTCCTTTTTCGAATTTTTTTTTAAAATCGATCGCTCATTCCACCAAATTTAAAAGTGAATTATAGGAATTAAACAATCTTGTTAAAACAGCTTTGTTTGTTGCAATGAATAGCTGATTAAACAAAATTGGTTGCGCAGGCGCTGATAACAATTATTTAAATAAAATTTGCGATTTTAATATGAACATCAGTCCAATTAAATGTTACCACCCCCCGCGCAAACATTGTTTTTTAACAAAAAATATAAATTTTCAATTATGTAACATTTATCCAAAATGTGTGGTGTTTATTCCAAAATATGAGATTAAGAGTGGTTATTTGGAAATTTTGGTCTATAAAATGGTTATTAGGCTCCACCTAAAGGAAAGGCTAACCAAGAAACATTAGTTAGTATATAAATGAAAATTGTAGATAAAATGCGGCAGAGATTTAGAGTAATGACTAGCCAATATCATAAAAATTACTGAAATGCATTTTAAGCATTCAATTAAGTAAAATTAAATACATATCTACTTCAATGTCAAAGAGACTACAGTGACTTAATCTCAAGTGAAATTTGTCAGCATCAGACTAAATTTTATGTTTAGGTGTGTGTGTGTGTATATGTTGCCTGTTCAGTAACTAAGTCTGAACTATCATTCTTTCAAAGATAATTAGTTTTTTTATCGTGCAAAATGACAATATTGGGTGATGTCTTTGATTGTAAAGAGACTAAAGTGCCACAAATATATATCAAATTCATGTTAGGGTAAATAATAAAAACACTATTGCATCAATAACAAGCTTATTTATTGCAAACAGTGAAATTAAATAAACATGAAGTTTGCATCTACAACTTGTGAATAATTTTATACTGAGGAAGAATACTGACAATGTTATCCAAAATATTTCTGAAAAGGAAATCAACTGGTAACAATGCTGTGTTAGTCGTAACAAAGATCAGGTAATTGCGTAATAGTCAGCTTTGCAAAAAATGTTTTATCGTTTAAAAATAAATGAATGTCAGATATGGAATTACAGAGTGAGGGAATGGTTATATCAATATTGTAAGAAAAGTTGACTGTTGAAAGAGACACAAAGGTAAATTTGTGCGATACTGGTTATTGTAGAACTGTCAAATCCTTGTTATAACTAAGAATTGATTGTTCCCATTTATTCTATTTAAAAAAAATATTTTTTGACTAAAATAAAGAGTTAGGGGTCATTAATTTTAGTTAAAAACAAGGACAAGATAATTTAGATGAAATATTGTTTGCAAACAGTGTTGTACGCGACAGGATGTTCCATAATTGCCGAAAATTCGCTAGTCACAAATGCTACCTTATACCCGTTAGCGATTTTGTTTCCGGCATTTCAGCATTGCATAATAAGAATTGCAATGTGGGGAAGAAAAAAAATTAATGGGAATAAAACCACGTTGGTTTCAAACAAAACTCTGGCAATTGGTATAATTTTTTTCACGAAATCAGAGCATTAAATACACCAATGTGCAAAGAAATAAAACATGAAAAATGTAATGATACTACTGAAATTATTCTTATACACGATTTAAAATGTAATAAGTTTATAAATTCACAACTAGCCCGGCCTTAATCCAATATTTTGTATCAGTTTTGGGAACTAATTTACAATTATTATTCGCGCAGTCATCCTAACATCAGATAGTGCTGTGTTCCAAATCAAGCCTAGTAAACTTCCTATGTCTCCATCATTCATAATGTTAAGTCTGCGTAAAATTCCATTGCTGGCTGTTTAAGCACCTGGCCAATGGGTTGCGTAGGCGGTAATAACACTTACCTTTAATCATGTTTAAGATCGTGATATAAAAACCTGATCCATTACGTGCATACATTAGTCAGTATAAACTTATTTTTGTATAGTGTTGAAAAGCCAATTCATCAAGTAGACCGATTTAGTGCTAATTGGGAACTCCGCGTATAGTCCAGAATTTGCCGCGAATGGGGCTCGAACCTGGGTACGTCTGTTTCGGAATTTGTTACTTTAACCACTGAGCAACCTTTCCGCAAACTACACACAACGTTCAGTCATACACTAACTAATTTAACTCGGTTAGTTTGTTTCCCTTTTAGTTGGAGTTCATATGGCATCCATTTAGACCCAAAGATCCAACTAACCGTCCCCAATCTGTAATTACTGAACAGACATCACACTAGACGCGGAAGTGGTATTGAAATATATATATATATATATATATATATATATATATATATATATATATATATATATATGTATACGTGCCAAAGCTAACAAACATTTTCTTCTTATTGGGAATTTCCAGACAGAACTGATGCCAAAATGGAAGTCTCCAGCATTTTGTTAACAGTTGTAAAACAAATTGTCTGTGCCTCGTTGGTAATGCACACGCCAAAACTTTCAGTTTAACACACAATTACACACTATTGGGTATTCTTATCTTCAGATGGTGTTTTTTAATTCTTAAATTCAACAAAAAATTCATGAAAGCTAGTCCCTGTTGCCGTGCCAAGACAGGATCCATATTTAACAATCATTGATTGAGCGGATGGTGGTAACAATTCTTTAAATCAAGTTTGCGAGCTTGATTGATTATCATGGAAAGTCGAAACGCTTCAGTGCGTGTGATTGGCGGTAGTTTTGCTATGTTGATCGAAGATTAGTTAAATAAAATGAGATTTATGTGTACTTCAAGCTCGCAAACTTGATTTAAATGATTCATATTAACCTAAGTGGCATTGAATTAAAGACCAAGAATATCGCAATTGCACTGCGTTGTCTCTTTAATTAAAACGAAGCATAACATTTTTTAGCCAAGAAATTAAAATGATTGACTTTGAAAATAATAAACATAACAAAGCGAAATACATCATAACTTCACGCGCCGAATCTTATAATTTTGCAGTACTTAATGTGGAATAATTCCCTTGCTTGTAATTACGCTTTCGGCAAAATTATACTTTACAACATTTAAACAGTTAAATGATTAGTTTAAAATTTTTTCTTTTGAATAGATTCCCAACTGTTCAATAAGACAGAAAAAGGCCGCTTTAAGTTATACAAACATTTCTTATATTTACTAATACAAATTACAGGCAATCTAAAAATAAACAACATTAAAAGAAAATTTCTCGAGTAGAATATAAGAAACGAATTGATTGTTCATCAATTTTTAGACAACACACTAACTAGAAATATTCTTACACGTGGATTGCAGCAATGGATGAACAATTCTAAAAGTTTAAATTGAATTTAAACTTCAAATGTGTGTGTGTGCGTTTTATGTGTATTTTAGACAGATAATGCTAATAAGTTATTCCGCAAATTTAGCAAAATATTGGTCATACTGTTTGAAATAAATTAACGAGAAGTGGTACCGCATGCCACATTAAGCTAGCAAACGCAAGTTTATTTTAAAATGTTCACAAATTTTAAACATTGTGCCAATTAATGAGGGTGAAATTGTGCTTTTGTTATGTGGCGAACATAAAAGTTTAATTCATTCGAAATCCTTGCCAATAAAAAATTTGAAATACTTTTTAAACATAAGCAAAGACTTCAGTATTTTACACGCAATCCAACAAAATTGAAACGACGAAGACAGATGATTCTCTTTACCTAATCAGGTTTACATTAGCGCGCTCGAACATAGAAAGAACGTTTCTCTGATTTTGTTAAAAATTAAAAAAGAAATACACTTGAATAAATCGAACACTAACCCTTAGTTGAATAAAAGTGATAAACATATCTTCTGCCAAAAATAGAATACATTCAAGCAATTTGATGGTGAGAAGGCAACCGTGTTACCATTCTAATTAAACCTTAAAAATAAACTTACAGTTTTACCGACCAGTTTTAAAGAAATTACATTCCAAAATAGTGTACATTTATTTTAGAACATTCTCATTTTCAAATATTCTTTAGCAATTGACACCAAATCCAGATATTATGCCTTATTGGAAAAGCCATTGTTCGCTTTTCTGCTAAATGCACAACGTTATTTAACATTTCTGTAACCTAAAGAAGAATTCTTTATCGAATTTGCTTCTTTTATTATATTTTTTGCAAAATGGTTAGCCCACTTACCGAGAGCCAAAAAAACAAAGATATGTTAATTTAGGTAAGGCGCTTTATTTGAACTAGTATATTCTGCCTTTGATTGCGACAAAATAATATGACAAGCAAATGGTGAAATAAGCCAGGTAACGACTACAGCAGGCGATTTAAAAATCAATTACAGTTCATTTTCTTAATCATAAATTAGTTTAGACAATTAGCAACGAAGCGAAGATATCCGGTAAACGGCTTAACAAAGTGAAAATTTATTTTCTACACAAACTCAATCGTAGACGCCTGCTGATTACAATGCGAAAAAGTGGTACGACTTATAATTTGAAAAGATTTTCAGGATAAGCGCTGCCATTAGCAAATCACCTGCTTTTATCGCTCACCTCTATTAGTCAGGTGAACCTATTGTCGTATTTTGAGCAGGATAGCCAACTGAATAACGTGAACTAACCCGAAATGCGTACACAAGTCATGTAACATATAATAGGCGGACCTTAAACAAATAAAACGCATCAGTACGTGCGACGGACGGGAGATTTGCTGACTTGTGGGTCTAGTTAAATAAACTTGAATGGGTGCTAGTACACGTTTAAACCACCCACGTATCCAATAAATATTTAGTGGTCTAAGAGTTTCCTTGATGTGATGTAAAAAATACCATTAAAGAAGGACACTTTTTTTAATGTTTTCTGTTAGAAAATTGAATTGGGCTTTGAGTTACTCAGATAAAATTTGCGAAAGTAAAATTGATCACCAACGCGCTACGTTCAACGAGTCACATAACACAGCAATAAGTCGTCACCTTGGTAACTGATCGTTCCCAAGGTGATTATATCATTTTTTTCAGGTTAAACTGAGATATGAGTTCTGCTTCTAGTGTTTGTGAACCAAATTGACAAGAATGACTCTATAGAAATAACCACTTAAACCGTTCATTCTAAATTGAAAGAACTTCACAAACACGCAAAAATGAGAATTAAGTTCTCCTTAATGGCGAAGCTTAGAATAGCTAAATCTTGTTAAACGGAATTAAACTCGAATTTCTGTTAGACTTCCCCTAGAGTTTTGCCTATTTTCGTATCTCTGGGTTGGGAATAGAATGATACAGTTCGACAAATAAATGGTATTTTAAATTTTGTGATTTTTTATAATGAAAGGACACAGACTTCAAATTCAATTGGCTGATCAATAGTTCCAAGAGTTTTACTTCATCTAGTTTGATCACCCACATGCGAGATAGCGGCTTCGAGTTTCAGTTACATTGTTTAAATTTTTAAATCGTTTAAAATAACACAATATATTGTTTTCGTGTTATTAGAAAGTGTTCAAGAGGAATAAAATCTGCATTAATTACTTTTTTTAAATGTGAGAACGAGATGAAGATTGTAAGCCGTTAGCTGAAATTGAATTTGTCAATCAGAAATGCAGGTTACCACTGTTGGTCGGCTTCCTAAAACGTCTGTCAAAACATCATTTTTGACATAATAATCAACCGGATAGAAAACAAATTCTGGCATCGCCAAAATCGTTCCCACGGTTATACTCTGCAAGGAATCACAAACATTGTAAAAGGAATTGGGATGTAGCAATACCTACAAACTTCTCATCGATGAAACAAACAATATTGTCACCATTGAAAATATTAACAGTAAAAATAAAACTAGCGCTATAACTAACCAAACCTTGGTTCTGATTGTTATTAATAAACAAATTTCATTTATCATTATATACATTATTGCTATTTTAGCAAAAGTAAAGCTCACGTTATCCGTAACATTAATAGCAAGGTCATTATTGGCTCCGTTGTAATTATTAGCAGAGAAAACAAAAATATCACTATAAATATCCAAATCAAAGCCCTGATTGTTATAAATAAAAAATCATTTAATTTTTCATCATATACATCATTGCTATAATGGCAGCAATAAAATCATATTATTCTCAACATTAATATTAAAGTAAATTTTGTCACCATTTCCTTCCGATGCAAATGGGTGCAAATAAAAAAAGCCATATTCCTAGGCGTTTTCAGAATACAACTCTTTATCATTGTTATTCCCGGAATGTTAATAATCGCCTATCTCTTTGTTTTGATTTCTTTGCTTGATATCTGTTTTTACGTTAATATTGACCAGTGTACACAGTCATATTTATCATGTACTCTACTCTTACAAATGTTACACTCAAATAGCTCCTATCTAAGTATTCGTCAATACTCTAAATTTATTGATTCAAAGAAAAATTGATGCCGGCAACCACTTTTCGCGTAAAACTTTTAAATCCTTGGAGAAATCAGTAAATTTATCATGACGTTCGAATCAGAGAAGCGATAAAATACAAAAGAAAGAGGGATAAAATTAGACATTAGACAGTAGGACAGATTCAGTTAATTGCAACTATTAAACATTCTTACTAACGCTTATTTTCTATTAAATTCGTTTCCTCACAAATATTCGACATTAAATAGTTCAGATATTGTGATATATCTGGGCAATTGTTGCCCTTTGTTGTGAGATTGTTCTTACGGCATTCTATTTAATAACGCGTTCCAGAAGCCTATTCTTTTTTATTGTATAATCGATTTTGAATGTAATAAAATTGATTACAATCAATCAAAGTTTTTGAAGCAGAATTAGAGTATTCTGAAATATTTTTTTTTAAATTTACAAATGAAATATAGGTCATTCTTAACGACATTTTGTATGAAAGCATGATCAGATATCTGATTAAAGTATATCATTGCAGTTGAATTCATGTTCTAACATTTAATTCAGATAGATAAATACATAATTTATTTCCTCCATACAGCAGTTATAGGCTAAGAAGACATTCAATCGCGCAAACATAGTTTAACTATGTTTCAAATATAATAATACACAGAATCACATTTAATGCGCAACCACTTAAGTAAATCTGCTGGAAGAGTGCAACTACAGCCAATAAATTTTGTGCATTTATATAGTTTTGAAAAACCACAAACACCCATCTTGCAGGTAATGGCCAGCAATAAATTTTGCATGTCTTCTAGAATGATTTTCTGAAAGCACTTACAATGTGACCTATTCCGAAATAAACTTATGCTTGTTTTTAGTCGACAAAGATATTAGTCCAAAATAGTCAAATGGTGATTTCATAGACTAACCTACTTACTGCTTTTTTTATTCGTAAAATGTCTGCGGCTCTCATAATATTTTAAGATAATACCTTTAATTTCCTACAATACTAAATTAGTAACACTTTGGAAAAAGAAAGCGCAATCGATGAATAGACACGTGCACGTTTATTGAATGTTTTTTTGCACTTGAAAGAACCTCTCATTCTAATAAAAAACGACACTTTATTTAAAATTTGTGAATGCATAAATTTATAAATAGATTAATACAATTATTACAGATAAATACTGTTTGTTGCAAAGAACTAATATATATGCAAGTATGTATTAGGTGTTGCGCAACAAACAGTATTTAACTGTAATATATTGAATTGAATGATGTCATGCTTACCGCGAAATGTGATAACTGATATCGATGAAGGCCAGAGTGTATGGTTTAACTGGAGTAACAGGTGTTCGGAAATTGTTGTAATTCTCAATTTGGGTGAAATTTAGCATAAATTTATATTCATCAGGTTGGTATCATGTACCGACTCGGAAACCATAGTGTTAGTGATCCGGTACTCATCGATTTCAAAAAAGGTATCAGTTACTAACACAATAGCCATAGTGTTAGTATCCTTTACAGACTCGGTATACATATTATATAGTGTGAGTTAGCATTGAAGTCGTATTGTCGTTGACTTTAGATTATGTTAGCTTCACTATTACAGGTTTACACATTCGTCTAGGAGATTGTACCGTCCCATTATTCCACATTCTTCTACCAAATATATAGTGGTTAAAGTGCGTAATACCGGCTCCTACTGATGAGTCGCCAGTAAGCACGAAACGAATGTGCATGAGATTATACTTTCCGTTCATGCTGCCTCTGGTTTACCCTTCTGGTCACAACTGAACTAATTTGGTACTAGGTTCGCAAAACCTAATACATACTTGTATATATATTAGCTCTTCGCACCAAACAGTATGTAACTGTAATATATTGAATTGAATAATGTCATGCTTACCACGAAATGTGATAACTGATATCGATCAAGGCCAAATTGTAGGGATGTACTTGAGTAACAGGTGTTCAGAAATTGTTGTAATTCTCAATTTCGGTGAACTATAGTATAAATTGATATCCATCAGGTTGGTATCATGTACCGACTCGGTAACCATAGTGTTAGTACCATGTACCTTTTCGGTACAATAATGTTGGTATCGGTTACTAACACAATAGCCATAGTGTTAGTATCCTTTACAGACTCTGTATATATATTATATAGTGTGAGTTAGCGTTGAAGTCGCATTGTCGTAGACTTTATATGATGTTAGCTTCACTATTGCAGGTTTACACATTCGTCTAGGAGATTTTACTGTCCTATTATCCCACATTCATGACCAAAATATATAGTGATTCAACGGCATAATATCAGCTCCTACTGATGAGTCGCCAGTAAACACGAAATGAATGTGCATGAGATTATACTTGCCGTTCATGCTGCGTTTTGTTTATCCTTCTGGTCACAAATGAACTAATTTGTTACTAGGTTCGCAACACCTAATACATACTAGATTAATACAAGTTTGGCCAATTTATAATTGAAAATCTATTAATGTGATTACTAAAATCAAGTTTTCTACCTGGAGTATATGAAATAGTATTTATTTATTTGGATTTAATTATATAGAGTCTATTATAAATATAATGCAATGTATGAAAATGTACGAAAAATCCAAAAGACAGTCACATCATATAGAATAAAAAGTGAAATCTAGAGGCATGATACAATATCACAGTATACCTAAGAAATAATAGTTTTTCATTTACCGGAGACAAAATGTGATTATATCGCATCTCATTTCCAGTGGTTAGTATGAACGATGTCGAAGCCTTTGGAAGATAGGGACAGATACGCACCCAGCCTGATCGAAGACAAAACAGATGCGTACCTGAGAAATGGGGATCAATGGGATCTTTGCGTAACTGATAGGACAAAGCGACAACCCGCGAAGGAAGCAAATCGCGGGGATTCAACATATGAGGCTGACACTCCGCAAAATTTCAAAGGATTCAAAACAAATTTCAGAATGAAAATTTAATATAGCATTATGATAGGATATTTTTTCCCATTTCAGCGCAAAAACATCAAATAAGGAGTAACGTGTCTCTTTGCCTGATTGTAGGTTGCTTGTAAATGTAATATATATTTCTTTTAAAAACACAAAGTTTAATAGCAAGTATTTCTAGAGTTGGAGGTCATATCGCAAATATTTCAGAGCTCGGCTCTCCTCTCTGTTTCTTCTTTATCAAACCCATATACACACCTGACCTCTGGTTCAGGTAGAATAATTATATGCAGTAGGACAGCCAAGGTAGGGAATTTAGCCTACAAACATAGATGCGGTACAAGGCAGGGCTGATGTATTTCACATAATTTCGTTGTACAACTTCTAACACGCATGACAGCCTATTTTAATTGTGTTACAATTAGCTGCTGCAAATTTTAGGGCTGACTTAATCCAAATATATATATATATATATATATATATATATATATATATATATATATATATTTAATACGTTCTATTTTAACGCGTATATTTTTCTTTACTTAACCAACAATTTTTCAATAAATCTCTAACCAGAAGTTAGACAGTGAATTTTTTTGCCTACTTCCATAATTCAAGTTTTATTTGGATCCAAATTACACCGTCAATTACGGCGTCCTGAAGGTATTTATAATTAAATTCTGTCCTACGAACAATCGTTAACGTTAGTTTTAAAACGATATCTTCTAACCAAGCTTTGATAAATATCTACTGAGATCGGAAGAATCTGGTTTTTTACTGTTTTTTTTGAGAAAAAATGTTCTCTCAATCAATTTCGATACAATTTTATAATCAGCAGTAATTTGAAATTTTAAAAATATGGTTTTCACTAGTATCAGACTTAAGCTTCACCCTTGCGATACTCCGCGGATAGCTCTTATCAATCTACATCGATTGTTAATAAATTGAATAACCATACATTTATTAAATAATGAATAATGAAGTGGCTGTTATATGGCTGTGTAAACCAATAGTGAAATAATCGCATCGATAAAAGCTTTTATCTAAATAGGGTCAAACGCTTTCGAGATATCCATGAAGTATGTTAACGCATAAATCTTTTTCTCATATAGAGCTATAATATAAATTCACGTGGACACGATTATCCTGATAGATGAGACGCCGTCCCTAAATCCATGTTGTCTTATGCTAAAGTCTTATTATAAAATGGAATCTAAATGATCTAGTAATATTAGATTAATAAAATTCAAAAATAACAAAATCGTTGATATTAATCTATAATCATTGATGTTAATTTTTCTAAAAATTGTATGGCATCAGAGTTGCTAAACTTTGTAAAACACCAGATATTTTTATGCCAGCATTCTTGATTTTATTCAAAATTGAATAAATAATACTGACAAAAAATTTAAGCTAATTAAATAACTTTTCAATCAATAATTTTAATTGATACTCTCGTTTATTTTATTTAATTTTTATCATTAATTTTATTAGCGCGTAACAGTATAAAAAAATTACTGTTCCTGATAATACAAACGTGCGAGTTACACCGACTTACGGTATAAATTTAGAAGATTATGCACTAGTTAACCAAGGAACTCTTCAAAATGGCATATAAATCTCCTATCAGTTGTATTCTACTGATAAGACAAATGTTTCTGTCACTTCGTATTTTCAAAGATCATCCCGGATATTTTATCTGAGCTTTTGGTTGGGCATAAGTTTATTGGGTATAATCAATTTCTGATCTTGCAAAAACTGCTAATACCACAGATTTTGTCTCATTTTATGTCTTATCCAATTGAAATAATGTTATAAAACTGCATTTAAAAATAATGTCTATGTTTATTCCTCATTTATATAAAATTTTATTCACTGTCTTACATACTCGATAGAATACACAGATTACACAGCAACGTGGACTCAGTAGCAAAATAAACATTATTATACATAGTCAAATGGTATCATAAACGTTTTAACTTAGCTCTGTGAACAATTCCAAATTAATTCTAAAATACATAACATGTGCGCTTATGAATGTAATATCTGACACACGGACGTATTCATCGATTAACAATTTTCCTATTCTATAATACCTTAAATTAACGAACAACTTAAACAACGAACCGTTTCTGCACCCAAATAAGCATTATCTAAGCAGCTCAAACCATTATTTCATTATACTGTGCCTCGCGATAAATTAATGTTTAAGAATAGATAAGTCCGTAAAAATTGCCTAAGCCACGATGTACGCACTACGGGTTTAGTATAAATTAGAAGGTTCTAGCAAGGTGATCATCTTAATACAAGCGCAAACTTGCGATGGATTACAGACCGCAATTAATATCACCGTATCAATCTGTAAAGACATAAATGTCCATATGGATATTGCCAATCCAACTATTTGAGGATTTGATATACAATACAGTATATATATATATATAAATCAAAATTGGATATGTGATCCTCACTTCCGTTATTCTTACGTAAATTTTACTTGACTTGAAATTTGGCCACAAAACTTTTATTAATTCACGTGTAAAATGTTTTTGCAGCTTTTGTCACATTTATACAACTAATAGTATTGAGCAATAATTGAATGCACGAATGCTTACTTAAGTTTTCAATATAAAATGTATGGAAATGAGATAAATGCCAGTCTACGTTGTACCTACCCACGTGCAAAAACAAAAATAAATTTTATCAGATACAAGAAACCTTTCTTTATCATTATCTCCTCACGTATCTACTAATGAACATATATTTATAAATAAATCGGATAGCAAAACAAGATAGAAATATGTGAACATAGAGAGAGCGTGAAAAACGGAAAACAATCAAATTGGTGCGTCACATCCAGTTCGAGCTCAATGCAAATCTCTTTGTATTTAACTAGAGGCAGAAAATAACAAAATTCTCATCAATCTGACGTACTGACGCTTTTCGACCTATCATGATCATCGTTGGATTACTTCGATATACTGACTAACCAATATGTAACCAACACCCCCATTGAGTTCAAACACATCTATGCAGTACCGAGCATAACATTGTTCCTCTTTATTGAGTTGTTTTTCCTCACTATAGGTTAGAGCAGCAGATTCCAAACCAGACGTGCCCAGGTTCAAGCACTGTCCGCTGTAATTTCTAAACAGTACGTTAAGAGTTCCAAGTAATGACGAAATCAGTCTACTGGGTGAAATGCCTTTTCTACATTATAATAATGCATCTTTGTACCGACAAATGAATGTTTATATTACGATCGTAACCTTGATTAAATAGTTAATTGATAAATACTGTTTGTTGCGGAGAACTAATATATATGCAAGTATGTATTATGTGTTGCGAACCTAGTAACAAATTAGTTCAGTTGTGACCAGAAGGATAAACCAAAAGCAGCATGAACGGAAAGTATAATCTCATTCAAATTCGTTTCATGCTTACTGGCGACTCATCAGTAGGAGCCGGTACTACGCCATTTAACCACTATATATTTTGGTCAAGAATAGGAGATTGTACCGCCCTACTATCCCACATTCTTGAACAAAACATATAGTGGTTAATGGGCGTAATACCGGATCCTACTGATGAGTCCCCAGTAAGCACGAAACAAATGTGAATGAGATTATACTTTCCGTTCATGCTGCCTTTGGTTTATTCTTCTGGTCACAACTGAACTAATTTGTTACTAGGTTCGCAACACCTAATACATACTTAAATAGTTAATTGTCTATTTTGACGACATTGAGATATATTTTTGTGTTTTTTTATTCGTTTTTCTACTCAATTTGCATAGCCCTACTGAAAAAAGTTGCACATTTTCTGTAAACAAATGCAATTCTAATCAATGTTAAGCAATTATAGCATACAAAATTAATAACAAGATCGTAATAACCACACGTCTAAATGACATTTATAGATAGTTCGAATTATGCACTAACTTTATAGAAAAACCTGCAAAACCAATTTTCCTCATCTTTTTTGATTTCCAAACGGTGTTTCCTTTCAAGTATTTCGATTTTACTCAGGGTATATCGGCTTCCTAATTTCCCAGTCGTGCAAAATATTTTGATAAAACCATTTAAAATTTAATTAAATTTATTTTTTGACAAGAACCGAAATATGTATATTTAACTATTACGTATTGCGCGCCCAAGGGCAAATCTGTTTAAATAAGGCCATCAGGAAATGTCAATGTGAAAACTCTTTAGCCTAAAATCCCATGTGTTTTGCGCTTGCTGACGAATTTGCGTAGAAGCCGGCATTAATTCCAAAACACGCTATATGTTTGGTCAACAAATTTTGAGGAGTTTGGTTTGCTTTTGGTTTATTTTACAGGCATGGTGCTTATTAAATGTAGCGAGTTTGCTGTGAAAATGCGTTGCCGAAAACTGCATAGGAAGTTCACTCTGCAACTTCATTAGTATAAAAATTTATGGAAGAGATGGCACTGCTCAGCTGTACAACATTCACAAATTTGTTTTGTGTGTTTGGGGCTTAACTTTGACTCCTTCTGATTAGTCACCTAAAGGCACGAAACTTACGTGTGCCGGAACGTAGGTCTTTCGTTCATGCCGACCTCGATATTTACTTCTGTTTCCATGCGCACTAAAATGTTACTGGATATTAAGTACACAACATATTGTTCCTCACAAATATCTTTTACATTATACATCCTCAACAAGTTTTCGCTTATTCATTTTGCAAGTCGGAAATAATTACCTTGTGCACAATATGTTGAGAAGAACAGACTGAGCTATTTTTTGTCAAACTAACATACAGGTAATAAGGTGATTATATTGTATTTTTTCAAGGATGAAAAAGACTGTAAATAGAAAAAAAATTATGCATTGACGAATAGTAATATGAATTTTGTATAAACATTCATTCCGAAAGAATTAAGCATTTATATTTTAATTGAAGGATTTTTAAAAGGATATTTAGATACTAATAAATGATTAACATACATTTAAAAGCGTATTTGTACATGTTAAACTTTGTGTTTATTAATAATAAGGAAAAAAATCACCACATAATAGTTCATATTTAAAAAACTAAAGAAAAATGAATACACATTTTCTAACTGATTATGTGTTTAAATGTCAAATATTCTAGTATTTTTTCTCCTTTAACAGCAGAAAATACTCCGCAAATATTTTAAATATAAAACTGTTAAAAAGTGGAAATATTCATAGATATAATTTCAGATAAGTTTAAATCTTAATGTAAATTCGTTTGTCTACTACAATAGTTTCATCTACATATTTGAGATGATTTATATTTAAATGTTGTTAATTCAAACCCATAATTGACATTTGGGAAAATTTCAGTTTTTTAAATCATTTCGAGACAGGATATGCCGAATAACGCGTAACGTAACAGAATTTATAATCACATTGCCTAACATTATGCAATTTTTAGTTAGCTTGACGTTTGATCTAATTCACTGAAACAAACTAATCAATTCGAAATGTAGATGACAATTTTAAGCTCAGACATCGCCAAGTAGTAACGAAAGACAATGAAATGGCCATGAGTATTTACTATTCAAGCTCTTGTCATTAAAAAAATTCTTGAAAAAAATGCAGCTGTTAAATATCATACATTTGAAAATACGCATCCGACTGATATATATTTGGTTGGTGATAAACTAAATGAAAAAAGACTATGGCATGATTAAATTTCGTTATTGGTGTGCTTTTGAACGATTATATAAGTATCTGTAAACGCACCATCTGTTCACAGTGCTTTCCTAATGTTCGTACAAAAAGCAAACACATGATTTGATAAAATTTAATTTTTCTGAAAAATGTGAAGCTCCTTTTCAAACATCACAAGAAACATCGAAAAATTGTGTTTAATTATAACATGTAACCAATATACGGAATGGTCAATTCAATTATGTCCGTCTCATTTTCGTCGATTTGTTACATTTAATGAACTATTTAGTAAACAAAATATTATGCATTTGCTTTGGAAAAAAATGCGGGTTACTCTGCAGCAAAATTTATATCCTAGTCTGAATTCGGTATGGATTTGCATTCGGGTAGTACAGTAGACTATATCCACAACACACAGAAAACCCTACGATGAAAATGTTAAAGAAAACTGGGCTTCTAATGTCTATTCGTGTAAAAGCTAGTTATGATGGTGTTAAAGGAACCACTCGCAACATTTATGCAAAGTATTATTACACAAAAAATTTTAATTTAAAGTCAAATATAAGTCAAATTCGCCTTTTTGCAACTGTTTTGGTGGCAACATTTATATATCAAACAAATTAGGTATTTACATGGGTTTAATATACAATTGTACGTTTCTTCATTAATAAAATTAACTGTCAAATTTTCAACGAAAATGATGCCAGTGACCTGTGGTCAGAAGTTGGTAGCTTATTTTGTTTTCCCTAATGCAAGGTTATGCTTATATGTTAAATATCTCATATAAAGGACTGACAATTTCTCAATATCTTTTAACAGTTTTCCGTTGTGTATTTTTTGTTAATGGATTTTAAACAAGCAAAGGGTAACTGTCTAGCCCACCTTTTGATTAAACCCGCGATTCACAATCTTCGTCATTTTGTTTTGTCTAGTTTTATCAGACGTCAGGGCAAAGTCACTCAACTTGCATTGTGTAGCGGAGGCAAGTTTGAGCATTTTCTCAATTTAAATTGGCTTTTCACGAGGAAAGTCGAAATGACTTTTCATAAGACCGAAGTACATATGATTTTTTTTTTAAATTTCCGAGAAGCAAGCCGGTGTTGTACCAACTTCTTTCTTGATAGATGAGTGGGTAATATAAGAAAAAATGCATTTTAAATAGAGAAATACTATTTAAATTTATAATTTTTAACAGAGTAGATATGAAAATCATACG
The DNA here is from genome assembly GCA_029291075.1 of Eudiplozoon nipponicum. Taxonomy (NCBI): domain Eukaryota; kingdom Metazoa; phylum Platyhelminthes; class Monogenea; order Mazocraeidea; family Diplozoidae; genus Eudiplozoon; species Eudiplozoon nipponicum. The sequence goes on from JAQBSW010003571.1 coordinate 24,997, forward strand.
AATGATAGGTTATGATTGAAAAAGGAACACAAATCATTAAGTAATTTAGGGCAGAAGTTATTACACGTCTGAAATTTAAGTCTGCAACTGTAATGCGGACAAATCTGATACAAAATATACAAATATAAATTGATAAATATGTATTTTGGTAAAAAATAAATGAAAATTATAATTTCCACACTAAGCAAATAGACCATCGACAAATGTTAATTGGCAGCGAATCACAGAAAGAGTGTAAAGTTTGTGCACCTTGAGTCTTACAGATAGGACTACAAATCTACAGCTGAAAATAAATTTGAATTAAGGAAATCCTAGAAAGTTATCACTTTTGAACAGATACCAGAAATTTTTGGCATGGCATTAATTATCGTTTGACTGCTTACCTTTCAGAAAGTAAGCTATCTCTTGAGAAATGATTCTAGTATATTGATTTGATAGGAAATATTTAGTGCACATGAAGCGAACAGGCACTGGTAAATGCATGTTCAGGTACCCTGACCAACTAGTAAATAGAAGGAATGCTGCACACTTCGGCCTAATTGCAAAATTTCGTCTCTCATACTCGTGATAATAAACCAGTTATAACTGCAACATTAAATGCAGTTGAATAAAAAAAGAACACGCCATAATAAAAAGAGAATTTTCATTATTCGATTCGGATGATGATAACATTAACAGTTAATATTTTAAAACGCCTGAATTTAACAAAAGTCATTAATGAAGGATTCCTTAGTTATGAAATTCAAGGTTCGCCTTCATAGATGCAATATTCATCAATTTGAGTACCGACGAAGCATATTTAAATCGAAGTTGATAGTCTAATACTGTAGAATGCTGAATGCTATTTTGCTGAACACTGTGGGCCAAAACAATTAGTTGATGGAAATTTTAAAACTTCAATTTGTCTGCATTTGTCATGCTACTCTTAATTGTACAAAGCTATTACCTACTTTGGAATTTGACATAAACCCAAGCATCCAATTATTGTTTGCACACCGACATAAACCTCAATTCTGTGTTGATTTTTGTCAATAAGCTGCAACAGAAACACTCGCGTCAACAGTTACACGAGCTGACAGGTTTACCATTTCCGTGGTCAACAAACATCAGGCCAGGGCAGTAAACTGACTAACGCGACTCAAACCGCACTGTTTACACGTGTAGTGCGTTGAAAATTAAAAAAAACAAACATGAAGTTTTTAATACTAGTAGGCTAACATGAAGTGTATTCGGACAGGTACTCGGCGAAGGAATTTCTTTCCAGACGTGATGATAAGTGCAGATCAACTTTAGGTTACAATCAATAAACGAGTGATAATTTAACGAAATCAGCCACTCTATAGAGGGAAATTACAAAACTTTGTGTATGGCATGTCATCTTTGATGATATTATGCAATAACTAAATCATTCGTATGCGCATTAACTTTGGGAAAGGATTTAGTTAGACTTACTCGTGATTATCCAGTCTCGGCCTTAACATAATAATGTTAATAATAATAATAATAATAATAATAATAATAATAATAATAATAATAATAATAATAATATTATTATTATTATTATTATTATTATTATTATTATTATTATTATTAATATTATTATTATTATTATTATTATTATTATTATTATTATTATTATTATTATTATTATTATTATAAGCCAAAACTTAAGTCCCGAGAGTGATTCTAACAATCTCTAATATGGAGGTGAATAAGGATGCCAAATCATACGTGCACTACGTGATGAAACCGGAAATGTAGATTTGACAGGTTGACAGTCCGGCATTGCGATCCGGAACCGCAATTTGAGTGTACAGTACACGTCACGGCGATGCCTTCAGAACGACTGCTACAAGCATAACTAGTTGATCAAGGAGGCAAAGGAGTCGTGGACGTGGAAACGATTGACGACAAAAACGTGTTGTGGATCATTTTGTGCGAAACAGCTGTTCCTGGATAGCCGGACATGACACCTCCACATATAGACGACAAAATTGGCAGCACTACATCCAGCTGTTTACCTCGAACAAAAAATATAAGCGCAGAAAAGTTATGGTAAATCTCAACACCATTCACTGTCTTTGCATATTGGTGAACCAATTGCTTTTACATCCTGAATACAGACATACACAGGCTGTTTCTAATTGTTTAACCTCTACCGGTTGAATAACAAGGGTTTGTCAGAAGGACTAAAAGTTTCCAATTTTCTAGTAATCATGCTGTCATTTTTTTGTTTCACGATGGGATTAATAAAGACCACCGCTGTTTGACGAATGGCCGGATCCATCTGAGTTTGTGTTTGGCGGTGGGACAACAATTACCGGAATATGCGCATGGTGCAAGACATAATCGCTGACACTGCCGAGGAAAGTGCGTCTCAACTTTCCCAGTCCCCGATTTCCGATCAAAATGACGTGCACATTATGCTTAAGTGCGGAATCGACGAGGGCATGTCCCGGTTTCGAGTCCACGTGTAGAAACGCCTTCGCCTCCAAATGTGCCTGTTTCGCCTTGTCGATGAACATCTGGCCCAAAGCTCTGCCCTGAGATATGTTTTCTTCAAGAACACGCGTCATATCATCGGACAAGGCGTGACTGCTATCCCATGTCGCCGGATTCACCAACCCTTTGTAAATGGGCTCTACTACGTGAATGAAGTACACAACGTCATGCGGACGCTTCATGTTGTTTAAATACCATTGGAAGGCTCGCGCGCTATGCTCACTGGCGTCGATAGGAATGAGGATCTTTCGTTCTCTGACGTCTGCCATTTGAAATTAGCCGTCTGATAAGCTCAGCAAGTCAACTGTGTCAACTATTCACAGAATGGGGTGTATCAAGAAAATTCCAGTTGCCAGTTAATTTTGACAGATTTCTATCACAAGCACAGTTGAAGAAATAATTGCGTCGATGAGGGGAATTTGCATGAAATAAGTATAATATTGTAAATTTAGTTTAATGGAACACAATTTCAAAGGAGATTTTACAACATAACTTTTACCTCCGATTGATGACCAATCAAATTTCGTCGTTTCCTAAATATTGTTCTCGCTTCCTATTGGTTCATGACAGTTTTTTTAATTATTGTTGTTAATGTTTTTATTGACATAGTTCCAAAGTCGTAAAATAATTAGCAAAATATAGGCGTAATTTGTGGATATTAACAAGTCTACATAAAATAATTTTTATCGAGTTACTGAGCAATTAAATTATTGCAAAGACTGTTTCCAGGTCTACAAGTAGCAGCCGTAAAAATTATTATGCATACATGATGCATGTTATGTCAAACAATAAGCGCTGAGTTAGATAATTCCATTGTTCCACCAAAATTATTTTGTACTCGACTGGCCGCAAATTACACGACCTAGCAACAATATTCTTGTGCCTAGGCAAACCCGATCATGCATTAGACCCTTATCAATAAAAATAGAACAGAATTGGTAATAAACTGACTACAGCTGCGTTTTCGCCATCTTTCTAAGCATTACTAATGCGCGATACTGCATATGAAGATGAGCGATAATCACAGCAGTTTATAAACACTGCTCTGTTACCAGGACGATAAAACACAACTCTTTAACGAAGCAACACGAAAGAAAACATGCTAGAGAGAAATATTCGTACACGCAGCAGATAAAAGAGCAAAAGCCTGGTCAAAACTCAAGCCATTGATAAATAGAACAATCATATTGTAAAAGTTACTTGGATATAGTTTAAGAATAAAAGGTACAGTCTCACTCACACTAACACATCCACACACCAACACACACTCACAAGCAGACACGCAATTAGCTAAAAGCAATCGTACAACTGCTGCAAACTAAACTTGTTCTTATTCATTACATCAAATGGAGGCTTAGAATGTATGTAACTTAAAGATTGTCGTCTGAGGTTTAAGTCTTCTCGCAACAGACATATGCTCACTTAGTCAATGCTTTCTTAACCTTAATAGAATATGCATAATTGATGCCTGCGAAGTTTTAAAAATGAAGCCAATTCATGTAAACCTGCCCATCTTTACAGGATATTGGAAAATGTAGTTCTTTTTAGCAATACAGCACCGGGAGAAGAGCTTAGTTGGCAATCTTTGGTCTTGTTAAAACTAAAAAAATGAGCGCGTATAATTTTCATATATTGTGCATAGATTGCGTCATGTTTATTTGCTAAAGCTAATACCAAAATGGTACTTTTTTATTAACAAATTTGTGTACCATCTGATAAGCGCAAATTAAGTCTTCTACCGCACCTGGTTTAAACCTGACTTACAAAAAAGATAGCATTTTAAACGGTAAATAACTGTGTATTCCGACTGAATTACTTGCCTTCTATACACGCCAGGGCTGGATGTTTAGCGTTAGTTAAATTATAAACTAAGTGAGCAGCAAAATTAGTGGAAACCAGCGTAGACTTTCATCTATACTTGACATTTCTCAATGCTTCTTAGCATTTCCAATGCACGTGAATGTATATTTAGTTTTATCTGATAGACATTCACTCCAAACAGGCTTACTCACACCACTTTTTTTGCTTTCCTTCTCGTAATCTAATAAATATGCCCGATAATATCATGTTGTCAATTCTGTTGAGTACTTTGTAAAATGTTTACTACCTGAAAAAATCAATCACTTATGTTTTCGACAACTTAACTGCTGAATTTCCTATTTGGAAGCTATTTTCTCTAATTGATTTCGTTGCGTATCTTTTTCCAACATTTGTTTTCAGTTTTGTGCATATTTAGTTCAAATGCTTGCATTTTAAACTGCTACAGAGCTTCAACTGCCCTACGCGTAGAACTCTTGTCCTCTTCAACACCGATGCGTTGGATTGACTCCGGTTAACGATAAAATCATATTAACTATCAAATAAAATCAAAAAATATTACCTCAAAAGTTGTGTTTACCAACTTATATGCGAAACTTTTCATTCGATCAAGTTTGTGAGATTGAGATAAACACCAATTCCACAGTATCTAATCAGACGAGTAACAGAGAAAATCTGCTGTCTGTCATACGCCCTGACGCGTTTAGATGTTCGACGATAGCAATCAGTGCACGACGGCATTCGGAGTAACGAGGATCCGGCCGCAATCCATGCAATGGATATGTAAAATCAGAAACTTGACTCTCCAACTCAGTTGCATCGCACAAATTTAAATTCGGTGGAACTTTTGGCCACAAAATTTCTATGCTGTCACGAACGTTAAAGTTTTCAGTTGGTGCCCCACGGACAACAGCTGTAAAATTGCATTAACATTAATTGCACGGGATGTGATTAAAATTATTTGAGTCAAGTTCGTGAACTTGCGATAAGTTCCACATACATCTCATTTCACTGCTCGGGCAGCACAGCAAAACTACTGTAAGTTGCAGGTGCTAACAAGTTTAGATGGTCTATAATCTTTGTTAGAGCATTACAGCAAGCTGAATAACGTGGATAAAACTGAAATGTATATATATATATATATATATATATATATATATATATATATATATATATATATATATGTATAAATTCTGATAGGTTACACATCTCCGTAGTGATATCGAATAACATAAATTTAGTTTTGCGCAATTTATATGCAGAGAAGAACAGAAAATTCAATTAAACATTCATTGATTGAGCGAGTGGTGGTAACAATTCTCTAAATCAGGTTTGCTAGGTTGAAATAAACACCAATCCAATAGTATTTAATCAGTCGTCGAACAACATAGCAAAACCAACGTCAGTCACATGTACTAACGCGTTTCGACGTTGCATGATCATCATCAGAGTACGGCGGCAAACTGATTAGCGAGGATCAAACCGCAATACACACGCATATATATATATGGAAAGCAAATTTAGATATGCGGCTCTCACTTCTATTAGTCTCACATAAATTCGACTTGACTGCAAAATTTCAGCTGTACGAATTCTATCCAGTCACGAACATTAGCTTTTTGCATCTTTCGTCGCATATATATAAGTCGCGCGTGGTCTTAATAATTCTTTAATAAATGGTTATTTAATTTTATTATCTATATATATATATATATATATATATATATATATGTGGTAAAAAGTTAATGTACCTAACTGCAAAGATATGGTGCACCTGAAATTTCCAGACGAGTACAATTTATGCAAGACTTCTAAAGTTGAGAGCCGCATAACTAATTTTGCTTTCCATATATAAGCAATTCGGTTTGACTCTCCCTAGTAAGTTTGTCGTCATACTCTGATGATGATGATCATAGACGGTCGAAGTGGGTGCGACTGACGGTGTTTTTGCTATTTTGTTCGACGACTGGTTAATTACAATTGGATCTCCGTTTACTTCAGGCTAGCAAACTTGATTTAATGAATATGAGCATTCACCAATGCAATGCACACCTTCGCTGTTGCCAAGTGGCGGAAACAAAATTGTCAGACTAGCGGAAACGAAAGACTACACTCGGTAAAATAACATTCGTACACGTAACAGCTAACAATGCGAAAAGTTGGTTAACTCTCAATCAATCAATACAAGAATGACCAGATCTAAAACATCACTTTGCAATTCAGCGAGAAATGACCTTTACATGCAAACACGCACACACACAGACACATACGCAAAAATACTAATCAGGCCAAACAAGATATATATATATATATATATATATATATATAATTTAAGACATCAAAGCATATGCTCCTGATTTCGTGTCCCATCTCCGTCGAAATCGGTGTAGTAATTGAACAGTTCCCGGCAATGACAGAACCAGTCTTCTGAAAGAATTACCTTTGCTGCCTTATGAATTGTCGTGTTTTGTCTGATATTACATACACCTAATAAATATCCTGCGACTAGGCATGAAATCAATATAATTTGCCCAATTTTAATGGTTTCTTTTGTTTACAGTGTGCTGACATGACACAATTATGTTTTGAATGGTCGTAGCGCAGTTCGAGCTTAATATGACACAGCTGTTACTAGGTAAAATATAAATGCTGGCAATTGATGAATTGTTATATAATATGTTGATGAGAAACAATTAAGTGTTAATGGATAAAATACAAGCATTTTTGTGCACTATTTAGCGTGTGTTTCAACACACGAATTGCGTAATTATGCCCACTGTATTTAACAAATCACAAACTGTCTATTTCCGATTATTTGCCTCCTCACAAATTGCATGGCCATTTTCTATGGCATAATCATTGAATTCATTTTCTTTGTCATTAGTTTCTTGTAGGCGTTACGCCGAAAGGCATGTCTAAATTATATTGGCGTGTTTTACGCTAAATATACTTTTGTGTAACACATCTTTCATTTTCTACTTTCTCTGGACAATTTTGATGAAATAGAGATGTAGACTAAAGTAAAAATGGCAAGTAGCTTTCGGACCAGGCAAGGCCGTTTAGATTTGCTAACAACCTTCTAGGTAGAGTAGGTCTGTTAGATTAGCGATCGCGTCCGTATATTATTGAGCTGCTTTTTAGACATACATGTTATCAAAATCTTGCCATTAGACTTCAAATTATTATAATTTCTCAAAGTGACATGGTTTCTTTTGCATAAAGACAGATCGCGGGTAGTTAGCTAATAATTCAGGTATTTAGAGTTTCAAAATAGGTTTTTACCAGCAACACAGGTTAATCAGATAGCATAATTCTGTGTAACACTGAAAAAAATTGCGTGCAACGTACAGCACGGATTAGCTCAGCGGTGAATCACAGACTCTGAAACGCATGTTCTCGGGTTCGAGCCCCGTCATCAATAAATACTAGACAGTACTTTCGGAGCTCTAAATAAGGTCGAAACCGGTCTTCTGGATGAATTGTCTTTGCTGCCCGATGCAATTTTAGTTCATACTCACAATTTATGCATATAATCAATATCCTGCTATTAGACTTCAAATCAATATATCTTGCCCTAGTGGCATTGTATCTGTTGTATAATGCCAGATCGAGGTTAGCTACAAAGAACTTCTTAATAGGTTCCACCTAAAAGAATGACTAACCAGAAAGCGTAAGTTTGTATATGACTTCGTATTGTGTGAAGTATGCGGAACGAGATGCGCATTGGTTTGAATCAGTCTCCGAAATAAATGTGCCTAGGTTAAAGTCCCATCTGCGGCAAATTTTGGACAGCACTTGCAGGGTTAAAAATAAGGACGAAACCGCTCTATTGGATGAACTGTCTTCGTAACCTAATGAGATGTTGAGTTTTTGAGACAATATATATATATATATATATATATATATATTATATATATATATATATATTCATTGTTCCCTTCTTGTGTGCAAAAACAAAAAGAAATTTTATCAGATATAAGAAAATTTTCTTTCTCATGGTCTTCTCAAATATCTACTCATGAACATATCTTTATATATAAATTGGAAAGCAAAACAAGATAGAAATATTTGAACATAGAGAGAGTGTGGAAAATAGAAACCAATCAAATTGCGTGCGTCACATCCAGTTCAAGCTCAATGCTTGTACGTGCTTCTTCTGCTTACATAAATCCGGCTGCAATTTGTTTATCCATAAGGCTTCGTATGTGGCTAGCTCCCTTTTGTTTTTGCATTTAGTAATTACTTTGAATGCTACGTCTGGAGAACATACGTGCGATGTTTCGATGATGTGTTGCGCAATAGCAGACGTGTATTCACCATTTGATTTAAAACAGGCGTTCAAGTTGCAATGTTCTCTCATTCGAGTAATTAACCGTCTGGTCGATCGGCCTACGTAAGTTGATCGACAACTTGCGCATGTATATTGGTAAATAATATTTGATATCGACATTAACGGCAAAGTGATAAATGAAATTAAGATTTTGACAGATGCCGGTTTTATTGATGAGGCCACTGCACAGAAGCTCAAGCCAGTTGGATCATCTACACCAATAATGTACGGATTACCAAAAACGCACAAAAGAGGTTGTCCTATGAGGCCAATTTTATCAATGGTAAATTCTCCGTTTCATGCACTAGCTAAATGGTTAGTTCGTTTATTCGAACCGTTGCGTAAACTACTAGGTAATCATTCGGTTGCCGATTCGTTTGAGTTTGTAAACAAAATTCAAAATATAAATGTTAAAAACAAGATTATGGTATCTTTTGATGTTACGTCTTTGTTTACAAATGTTCCAATTGATGAAACCATTGACATTATAGTCAAAGCGGTAGAACACGATATATTACCATCGCCGGTGCCAGGTCAAACTCTACGCAAGCTTATCTTATTATGCACGAAAGACGTACGATTTCGTTTTAATGGAAGCATCTACAAACAGACTGATGGTGTCGCAATGGGAAGCCCCTTATCTCCAGTGTTGGCTGAGATTTTTCTAGGGCACCTAGAAAATACATCATTAAAGAGTGACATAAGTAAATGTGCTCAATATATACGGTACGTGGATGATATATTTCTTGTACTTAAGAACAGGTCGCAATCACGAACATTGCTTCAAACTTTCAACAAAGCACATAAGAATATCGGCTTCACGTCAGAGCACGAGAAAGATGACTGTCTGCCTTTCCTAGATTTACTATTAAAGAAGAATGTAGAAGAATGTGGAATAATAGGACGGTACAATCTCCTAGATGAATGTGTAGACCTTTAATAGTGGAGCTAACATAATCTAAAGTCAACGACAATACGACTTCAATGCTAACTCACACTATATAATATATATACCGAGTCTGTAAAGGATACTAACACTATGGCTATTGTGTTAGTAACTGATACCTTTTTTGAAATCGATGAGTACCGGATACTAACACTATGGTTTCCGAGTCGGTACATGATACCAACCTGATGGATATAAATTTATGCTAAAGTTCACCCAAATTGAGAATTATAACAATTTCCGAACACCTGTTACTCCAGTTAAACCATACACTCTGGCCTTCATCGATATCAGTTATCACATTTGGCGGTAAGCATGACATCATTCAATTCAATATATTACAGTTAAATACTGTCTGTTGCGAAGAACTAATATATATGCAAGTATGTATTAGGTTTTGCGAACCTAGTAACAAATTAGTTCAGTTGTTACCAGAAGGATAAACCAAAGGCAGCATGAACGGAAAGTATAATCTCATGCACATTCGTTTCGTGCTTACTGGCGACTCATCAGTAGGAGCCGGTATTACGCCCTTTAACCACAACAGACAGTATTTAACTGTAATATATTGAATTGAATGATGTCATGCTTACCGCGAAATGTGATAACTGATATCGATGAAGGCCAGAGTGTATGGTTTAACTGGAGTAACAGGTGTTCGGAAATTGTTGTAATTCTCAATTTGGGTGAACTTTAGCATAAATTTATATCCATCAGGTTGGTATCAGGTACCGACTCGGAAACCATAGTGTTAGTATCCGGTACTCATTGATTTCAAAAAGGTATCAGTTACTAACACAATAGCCATAGTGTTAGTATCCTTTACAGACTCGGTATATATATTATATAGTGTGAGTTAGCATTGAAGTCGTATTGTCGTTGACTTTAGATTATGTTAGCTTCACTATTACAGGTTTACACATTCGTCTAGGAGATTGTACCGTCCTATTATTCCACATTCTTCTACCAAATATATAGTGGTTAAAGGGCGTAATACCGGCTCCTACTGATGAGTCGCCAGTAAGCACGAAACGAATGTGCATGAGATTATACTTTCCGTTCATGCTGCCTTTGGTTTATCCTTCTGGTCACAACTGAACTAATTTGTTACTAGGTTCGCAAAACCTAATACATACTTGCATATATATTAGTTCTTCGCAACAAACAGTATTTAACTGTAATATATTGAATTGAATGATGTCATGCTTACCGCGAAATGTGATAACTGATATCGATGAAGGCCAGAGTGTATGGTTTAACTGGAGTAACAGGTGTTCGGAAATTGTTGTAATTCTCAATTTGGGTGAACTTTAGCATAAATTTATATCCATCAGGTTGGTATCAGGTACCGACTCGGAAACCATAGTGTTAGTATCCGGTACTCATTGATTTCAAAAAGGTATCAGTTACTAACACAATAGCCATAGTGTTAGTATCCTTTACAGACTCGGTATATATATTATATAGTGTGAGTTAGCATTGAAGTCGTATTGTCGTTGACTTTAGATTATGTTAGCTTCACTATTACAGGTTTACACATTCGTCTAGGAGATTGTACCGTCCTATTATTCCACATTCTTCTACCAAATATATAGTGGTTAAAGGGCGTAATACCGGCTCCTACTGATGAGTCGCCAGTAAGCACGAAACGAATGTGCATGAGATTATACTTTCCGTTCATGCTGCCTTTGGTTTATCCTTCTGGTCACAACTGAACTAATTTGTTACTAGGTTCGCAAAACCTAATACATAATGGTAAATTAAACAGAACAATTTACCATAAACCAACATGGTCTGCACAGTATTTGCATTACAGCAGTTTTGTACCATTTCAATATAAATTATCAACAGTTCGTGGTTGCTTTTCAAGAATTGACAGGTTGGTTAGTCAAGATTCTAAAGAAAATGAATATAATAAAGCAATTAACGATTTAATGTCTAATGGCTATCCCAGACAATTAATTGAATCAATTATTAAAGGGAGTTAACCAGAAACAGACGTATTATGGGCCAGAAAAGAAAACAGTCTACCTGAACATCCCATTTAAGGGGATGCAGTTTCCCGAATGGCACAAAAGAAAGTTGAAGCAGCATTGACACGCACATTTAATGCAGCCAAACTACGAGTGTTATTTAGGGTAACACACTTGCCTTTACCAGCAATCAAAGAGAAACAGCCGTTAATGTCGATATCAAATATTATTTACCAATATACATGCGCAAGTTGTCGATCAACTTACGTAGGCCGATCGACCAGACGGTTAATTACTCGAATGAGAGAACATTGCAACTTGAACGCCTGTTTTAAATCAAATGGTGAATACACGTCTGCTATTGCGCAACACATCATCGAAACATCGCACGTATGTTCTCCAGACGTAGCATTCAAAGTAATTACTAAATGCAAAAACAAAAGAGAGCTAGCCACATACGAAGCCTTATGGATAAACAAATTGCAGCCGGATTTATGTAAGCAGAAGAAGCACGTACAAGCATTGAGCTTGAACTGGATGTGACGCACGCAATTTGATTGGTTTCTATTTTCCACACTCTCTTATGTTCAAATATTTCTATCTTGTTTTGCTTTCCAATTTATATATAAAGATATGTTCATGAGTAGATATTTGAGAAGACCATGAGAAAGAAAATTTTCTTATATCTGATAAAATTTCTTTTTGTTTTTGCACATAAGAAGGGTACAATGAATTTTATTAAAGCTCGCATTTCAAAAGAATATATATATATATATATATATATATATATATATATATATATATATATATATATATACGTATACATATTCATATACATATAGTAATTTGAATTATATCACAATTTATGCAGAATATTAAGTTATTCAGAAAAACCACTAATAAAAAGTGGATAATGGCCATTTATTTCAAGACTACTAAACTTCACTTTACAATCTTTCATTTATATACATCCTGGGTTTTCATTTGATTATGTGGGTGGCAACAAATCTGACTCGGTTTTACTTCTATTTCTTGTTTGGGCTGATTAGTAAGTGTGTATGCGTTTGTGTCTGTGTGTGTGCCTGTTTGCATGTAAAGGTCTTTCTCGCTGTATTGCAAAGTGATGTCTGAGATCTGGTCATTCTTGTATTGATGGCTTGAGAGTTAACCAACTGTTCGCATTGTTGGCTGTTACGTGTACGAATGTTATTTTCCGAGTGTAGTCTTTCGTTTCCCTTGTTCCGCAATTTTGTTTTCTTCACTTGGTAACAGCGCAGGTGCGGATTGCAGTGTTGAATGCTCATATTGTTTCGAAATTTCTGTCACCGTATGTGCATCTGTTTTTTCCCTTCAGTTTGTTGCCAATCCGATCGAATGTTTGTTGAGTCTGGTCGAGGGGTGTTTGGTCTTGCCTGGATGCTAGTAAATTGTTGTTGGATTTTGTGATTCGTGGCCAGTCGATTAGAATATCATGTTGATGAAACTTTTGAATATTTAGGCCAGGTGTTTGTTGTTTTATATAAAGGGCTTCATGAATATATAATAATTTTTCTGATTTTGCTTTATGTAGAATTGAGAAATCGGTCAAATTGACTGGGTGCCCCGTTTCCAATATATGATCGGAAATAGCTGATTTTCCTGAAGGTGTCAAGCCTTTATATATATATATATATATATATATATATATATATATATATAAATTTAAAGAGGAAATTATTCTGTCAGTCAAACTCATTTACAAGTAATGGAATGTTTTGCAATTTCCTTATTCAGGGAGTTCATTGTTCTACTTATTGATTGATTAATATTATTAAACGAATTTACAGGTTGCTCTTTACGCGAAGGTGAAATAGGAAAATTTTCATCCAATGAATTCATGCATTGTTTGGTAAGATTAAGCTTAAAAATAAATGTGTGTAAATTGACTATTTAAAATATAGGCGTAAATTGTCTATTTTTTTAGAGTTATCTGTTATATTTATTGTATGAACGAGAAAAAAGCCGAAAATGTTCAAGGAAATAGATTGAGTAAAATGCTCGCGATTTAAAGTATATATAGGCAATACAATTTAACAATAATTGTTTGCGCGGGTGGTGGTAACTATTCTTTAAATCAAGTTTGCGAGCTTGAAGTAAACACCAGTCCCATTGTATTTAACCAGTCGTCGAACAACATAACAAAACTACCGCAAGCCGCAACGCACTGACGCGTTTTGACCTTCCTTGACCATCATCAGAGTACGACGGCAAACTGACTATCGAGAATCAAACCGCAGTGAATATACATGGAAATCAAATTTAGATATGCGGCTCTCACCTCTAGCAGTCTTGCATACATTGAACTTGACTGGAAATGTCGGCTGCACAATTTCTATGCAGTCACGAACATTAACTGTTTGCAGCTTTCGCTACATATACATATATAGGCAATACAATTTAAACAATAATTGATTGCGCGGGTGGTGGTAACAATTCTTTAAATCAAGTTTGCGTGCTTGAAGTAAACACCAATCCCATTTTATTTAACCAGTTGTCGAAAAACATAACAAAACTACCGCCAGCTGCAACGCACTGACGCGTTTCGACCTTCCACGATCATCATCAGAGTACGACGGCAAACTGACTATCGAGGATCAAACCGCAGTGAATATATATGGAAATCAAATTTAGATATGCGGCTCTCACCTCTAGCAGTCTTGCATACATTGAACTTGACTGGAAATGTCGGCTGTACAATTTCTATGCAGTCACGAACATTAATTGTTTGTAGCTTTCGCCACATATACATATATAGGCAATGCAATTTAAGAATAATTGTTTGCGCGGGTGGTGGAACAATTCTTTAAATCAAGTTTGCGAGCTTGAAGTAAACACCAATCCCATTGTATTTAACCAGTCATCGAACAACATAACAAAACTACCGCCAGCCGCAACGCACTGACGTGAGCTGCATATCTAAATTTGATTTCCATTTATATTCACTGCGGTTTGATCCTCGATAGTCAGTTTGCTGTCGTACTCTGATGATGATCAATGAAGGTCGAAACGCGTCAGTGCGTTGCGGCTGGCGTGTAGTTTTGTTATGTTGTTCGACGACTGGTTAAATACAATTGGATTGGTGTTTACTTGAAGCTCGCAAACTTGATTTAAAGAATTTAAAGCATATGTTTGTTTTTTATGATGTTTTTAAATGGGTAATTGCTTGCGTGTGGGCAGTCTTGAAATCGAACACACCTGCCTTCTTTTTTAACTTAAAGTAAGAGAAATTTGATCTGTCAATAATGGGAGCCTAGATTATTTTTATTTTATTTTCAGATGGAAGAGCAATTTTGGAAATTTTTAAAAGTTAAAAAGTTATGCACTAAAACGCTATTTCTTAATGCATAAGTGGTATTCTCTGTGAAGTAAATTGGGCAATCGTTCGTCTTTAAAGAATAGTTACTCTAAACTTTTATATGACATTTATTTAAGAAAATAGGCTATTCTGTCATCACAATAAATCTTGACTGAACTATTTTGTTGCTTACGTGTACGATTTAGTTTACCCATGTGAATTATTTCGATATCGTGAAAATTGAAAGATGATACAGTCAGGCTCAGAGATACTCAAACTCACGTGTAACAAGACGAATAAACAATTGTACAATTTGCATTAAATTCATGCTCAAATTTATTTTATCTGTCTAACTGCAGAGGCAAGATGTTGCATCTGACTGCTTCCGCAGTGCGTTGCTCGTGTTTTTTTATTTCAATTTAAGGCACCCAGAAATCTGCCTGACTTGTTTCATGATTTTAATGACAAATGTGTTGGGATTCTGCGAAAAATCTGTTTCTTTATCGAGTTGTAATTCGTTAAAATATTCATTTTGTTTATGCCCTTCAGTAGTGGACCGGTTCCAACTTGCAAGTGTACTGTGTAGCTACTGCGAGAGTTGCTATTTTTACATTATATATAGCAGGAGATTTTTTTCAGATACAAACTTATTTTCGGAAAACCTCCATGTGGTAAACATCATTAATTTTAAAGGTAGTTATTTCCTTTCAAATTACACGAAAACACACAAACACACACACACATACACACATACACACTATATATATATATATATATATATATATATATATATATATATATATATATATATATATATATATATATATATAAATTGCCTGACAGGGCACAACTGGAGCATGTCTGCTTGAGAAACTGGCGCTCTTACCGCTGAGCCACCCTGCCGCACACTACACAAAATTTAAAGTTATATACTAAATATTATTTCTATATTCACCTTTCCTTTAATTATGATAATTTTCAATTCCATATCGCTACCGTATTTTGGGTGGCGACTGTTCCTTAATGACAGATTGGGGGATGGTTAGCAGGAGTTTTAGATTTAAAGGGATGCCAAATACGCTCCGACTAAAGGTGGCTCATTGTTTAGAGCAACATATTCCTAGTCAGGTGTGCCCAGGTTCGAGCCCTGTCTGCAACAAATTCTGGACAGAACGCGATGAACCAAAAATAAGGAAGAAACCGGCCCACTGAATAAATTGCTTTTTCTTTATTGTTCAATTATTAGTATATATTGACATATGTTTTTACATAATGAGACATGTTTATATCAAAATTGCAACCTTGCTTTAATTATTAAATTATTAAACGTTTTTTGCTTTATATTATTATACTAGTCTGTTTTCCCCGTGATCTCTATTGGAATTAATTTCTAAAATTGTTGAAGACAGGTTATGTAACACAGAATTGTGTTCAAAATCTGGCAAAGATGACGTTCATATGAATTATATTTAGGCTCGCATTCCTAAAGATAGATGTCATTACTAATTGTAATAAATATATATTTAGTTAATCTGCGTTCATGTGCAGATAAAAATTGCATTCCTCTTGCATTATTTGCTGTTTTAATATAACTTGTCTTTCGACTATTATCATATGATGAATTGATTTATTTCCA
The DNA here is from genome assembly GCA_029291075.1 of Eudiplozoon nipponicum. Taxonomy (NCBI): domain Eukaryota; kingdom Metazoa; phylum Platyhelminthes; class Monogenea; order Mazocraeidea; family Diplozoidae; genus Eudiplozoon; species Eudiplozoon nipponicum. The sequence goes on from JAQBSW010003571.1 coordinate 41,536, forward strand.
AAAAACGTTTACCTTTAAAATCTTTTCGATTTTTTAACGAAACATTAACTGCAATGAACCTTGTATCGTTAATTTTAATTTTACAGACACATTCATCTACAGGTAATGATGATAATACTGATAACCTTTCCATTATGGGTTTTCAGCTGGGTTTTTCTCCTGATTAGAACAGAATTTTACTGATTTCGTACATTGCATTCATTGCTTTTTCCAATTACCTTTGGTTCAGGTTAATTGGATAAAATATAAGTGAAATTTCTAGATGTTGAGATTCGATCCTTACTGTTAGTCTGAAGTGCCTTTTAAAATTAGAAAATTAAAATTAGAATCAACCTTTTGGCCTGAATTGACTGCGTGATCTATTGATGTGGGGTTAACCATTGGTTCTTGAACTTTGATTATAAGTTTCTAAAGTAAGTGTAGATTGATACAGCTGAAGAGCTGTCCTTTAGCTACATGTACCACTAATATTTCACTTGAATTCCAGATTGAAGGCGTTACTCAATTGGATGATTTTGGAAGCTGTTTGTATGACTCGCCGTAGAATTAAAATGGCGTTGCATCTTATAGTTGTGAAATTATGTTTGTTAATCGATTTATTAATTGCCAGGTGTCAATTTTGCTCACAATTCCCCTCGATATGATAAGTCAAGGCAGTGGCCCCTGAAAGAAGTTCTCTGAGTTTTATTTGACATCCGTAAACCATACGAGTTGTCCATTCTCCTGTGACAGCTCCGTCGTTTTAAAGTACTTTTCCTTCGTTTTATGCTCCAAACAGGTGCTACTTGAATGGCTCGCCAGGCTGTTTACTAAGCACGATTTTTACGAATTAAGTAAATAAATTTTATAATAAATATTATGGTCTGCATTGTGAATAATCAAATCGGCTAGAACAACCGCTGATGTCTCAATGAAGAAAAAGAAGAAGAGGAAGAAGAAAAGACTTAGTACCTAGGCAACAAAGCCTCCTACAATTCATGACCACATAGGACGAACAAATGACCGGATTAATCATGTTCGAAGTTGTCGAGTTTGCATCTGTGTGCCTTATAGTTCCTCACATCCTGGACCCCACAGCATTGAAAGACGTCTCCTCGCTTTCTATTCAACATCGTGCAGCATAATAGATACAGGATATGAGCATAAATATGTATTTGGTTGAGATACGATTCGTTGATGCAGGCTGCGTATTCGGTCATTTCCAAACGGTAGAATAATACTATATTCTTACAACAATTTTATCAACCTCTCTCTCTCTCTCTATAGCCTACTGCAAATAGGATGGGATTAGATAAGCAGGGGATTTTGAGGATTAGTTCGATATTAGGATAAAGAAAAATTTTGTTGATCGTTCTACGCGTCCGGAACAGCAATTAAAAATAGACGCGTCATGAATAGGCGTGTATGTCAATCCATATGGTTTGCTTATATTTATTCTAAAAATGTCACTTTAGTGGAGTACACATATGTGTATATAGGTTGTTGTGTGCGGGGAAGGGGTGACATGGATAAGTTTGCGTGTACATTTGAGTAGAGGAGAATAGGCATGAAGACCGGATACTAGTGCAGACAGTAAAAAGTACTTTAGGAACATTAATAAATATAAATAAATCTGTCTTGAATGAGGATACCACATTTTCCTCAATGTGCTTTTTCCTGTGCCTATTGTGACAATACTAAAAGTGGGACTGTAAATGAAGACCTCGGAAAATTCGGAACAAGAAGTGTGGAAAATCTTGTTGCAACGTCATTTTCAGACAAGCAGCTGCTGGAGGGATTCAAAATGACGGGAAAAGTGAGAAACCATCAGTCAAGGCCAATAGTCGGTGCACCTGGAAGTAATAGAGGATTCAAGGATTTACCGACCTACCAGTTCTATTAATTGTCCCGCAGAAGAAAAATGCGGTCATATCCACAAGCATAATGGATCTCAGATTGGCTCGCTTTTTGTGGTCAACGCCTATAGAACCACCGCATTAAAAATTTCCATGGTCACACCATTCACGCGACAAGATGTTGGTCTTCAAAGAAAAACTGAATGCTTCGTGTGCAATTGAGAATGTCTTCTTTTTGGTCACATATGCCAACCCGAAGTGCGGAAACTTACTCTTCCTCATGACTATTGCGATTAATGGAGTAACTTATAACGAAACACCCGAAAAATGTGACATCACACTTAAAGAGACCATTTTCATAACAACAACGTTCTTTATATCTTAATTGATCCACCCAATCAAAGGAGTAATTGACAGTGTGCTCGTTTATTATGACTGACATTGGCTGGAGCAAGGTGCATAACAACATCGATGGTTTGATTTGTGGAGCATTAACCAAAGGAATTCCTTTAGATGGGTCCAACGAACACTTCCTAAACTCAGAAGCTCTCAATGCTGTGTTGAGAAAAATAGACATTGATTTAAAGGATAGCAGTTGCTCCCCAACTGTCGACACCATCTGCCGAGCAAATATTCTCCAAAATCTCCGGCTGGCAAAACCAGATGAAATGAGTTCAGGCATGTTGAATGATAACTAGAAAAGCCATACTAATATAAAAAATTGAGGAATTAAACTACTGAGACCAATTATGTCAATGGTTAACACGCATCAGTAGAAATCATCAAAGTTCGTATGTGAGCTTAATAAAACAACACAATGCCAAGGCTTTGATTAGTTGGCAGAATGATTAGACGACATAAATTTTGCTTATATTAAATTAACTCCCTTAATTTGATATCACTCATTACCAGCGATCCGGTTGAATAGGCTACATTAATCTGCGTTATCTAGTAACGAATGAATGTTCAAACATTACTAAAAAAAACTTATTCTTATGTGTGCACCTAATTTAAAATTTTAATTTAAAGAGTAATATTAATAAAATGTATGATTTTGCCTATTAAACATGCCTAAAGTCACATCTCGTTGATAATTATAAGCACCACCTGAAATGAAATCGATACATCCATAATGAGGATCTGTGAGTTTTACCGAAAGTATGCTGATGGCCTTCAACTTTTCCTTCATGCCACAACTGATTCGGCAAGAGTTGCAGAAAAAGCGAACTGAGTAGGTACCAGTACCAAATTTATAATGATGGGAGGGTTTAATGACACGTCGTCATACTTATGATTCCTCAATTGTGCAGATGCGTTAATGCAGAAAGTCACTTGATTTCACAGAATATGCATACAAATGAATATAATCTTGACCGAACAATTTTTTTCGTTTTAGAACTGTGAAAACTCTAAAAATATATGTATAGAAAAAACAATAATGAACATTCTATTGCATATTATAAATTGCGTATCTATTATAAAATTAATTCAACAAGGTGTAGACTGATATGCCAAAGTCAACATAGGAAAATGTTAAAACTTTCTGGACACATGCGTTTAGTCCTTTCTGTCGACACAAAAACATTGCTTTGGTACACAGTACGAGCTCGGTATATATTATGTACCGTGAGTTGTCTGTGAAGACGCATTGTTGCAAACTTGATATAAAGGTTATTATATAACTGCTTCAATGCACATCTGTATAGAAGATTGTACCGTCCAATTGTCCCACATTTCTTGTCTAAGTTTATCTAGCGGATTTGAGCAGTTGTGCAAGATCGTACTCGTGTATCCGCCGTAAGTACGAAACGCGTGTGTATATGAGATTCTACCATTTGTTCAGGTTTACTTTGGTATGCCCTCCTTGGTCAATTTGAACTAGTTTATTAGTAGGTATACCATACCTAGTAAAAACTTGCATATATATACATATTTATATTAGGTTTCTGCAACAGATAATGTAGAGCGATTATAAAAAATAATATTCTATATCTGTAAAGAGAGAGAGAGAGAGAGTAAAACTGTTTGAATTATAGTTTAATAATTTTGTTTTAGACTGAGAATTAATTGAAAATTAGATGTCAAATTCAATCTACAATCGAAAACGTAGAATGTTTCAAACTGAATGGCTTTTGGGAAGATGACATGTATAACTGATATTAGAAAAAATATTTTTATGCACCTAAGATATATTTTTTATATAAATGATAATTTGTGATGCATAAGCAATGCAAAATTACTACTATTATTAATATTTTTAGGCTTGGCGAACAGGTATAACGATCCAAACTCACTTTATTAATAAATGTAGAACAATTGAATCGGGCAATATCTTTTCGTTTAAAATTATATTTAAACCATGCAACATTAAATAATTTCCTACATATGTTGACAGTTAAATCTCGTTTACTTTCGATTGAACCGTTCGATATCTCGGTTTTCTTCACTTCAGCACATATAATGATGCAAAGTTGTATAATTTAATCAACATTGGATGCATGGGCGGTGATAAAAATGACTTTAATCAAGGTTGCGAACTTGTTATAAACACCTGGCCCATTATGTACATTTATTTTTCAGTAAAAATTAAGCTACTCCGTGGCAAGTTGGTGAAGTGGTTAGAGCAATATATTCCTTTGCAGACGTGCCCCGGTTCGAGCTCTGTCCACGGCAAATTCTGGGCAGTGTGTGATGACTTCTCAGTATACTTTATTAGTTTCCTCTTCTACATTATTAAATTTTTAGTTTATACTAACAAGTATATGTACATAATGGGTCAGGTCTTCTTGTCAAGATCGCAACCTTGAATAATGTAATTTTGAAAAGTTACAAATTCAATCGTCTCTTTCATAGATCTAAAGATCCTTGCAAAAAATTAAAGTACTAAAAATTATCAAACAGACAACGCGTCACAGGTGGTCTCATATTGAAGAAGAAGGAAATTCAACTAGGAATAATTAATCTATATAATCAATAAAAAAGTTTATATGAATATTAAATTATTTTATATATATAAATATATATCCCTCTCATTCCACATGATACACCTCAAAAAATTATGATTTTTGCGCAACCAGTTGTTGCACAATTTCGGTTTGCACTACGAATATTAATAAAATCCATTTTTACTCTTTCCATGTGCAAAATAACCATAAATTTTATTATATACAAGAATTGTTGCTTTCTCATATTATAATCAAGAGCCTTCAAATGAACCTGTATATATATATATATATATATATATATATATATATATATATATATATATATATATATATATATATAAATGTAAAACAAAACAGAAAATTATTAACATGGAGAGAGTGAAATAAGGAAACAACAAATCACTTGCTCTTATCTCCTACAATTCAAGTTCAATGGCGAGACATGTTTCTTTGCTTCCAAGATCATCACCACTCGAATAATTAACCGTCTGGTCGATCGGCCTACGTAATATGATCTAAAGTTTGCAGATGGACATAAACGGCCGTTTCTCTTTACTCGATTGTAAATGCAAGTGTATTACCTTAAACAACACGTAGTTTATTTGCATTAAATATGCCTGTAAATGTCGCTTCAAATTTCTTATGTGCTCTGCGGGACACATCATCCTTCTTAAATTGGTTATTCAGGTAAATACTTTATTTTCTAGTCCAGAATACGTCTATTGTATTTTATTTGCCCTTTTAGTAGCTGAATTCATCAATTGTCTAGGATAGCCAATAGGAATTGTATATTTTTTGCTTTAGTATATTCGGCAACGTTGAAATCTGGAATGATTCATCTGTCAATTCATGAAAAATAGCCGTAAGCTACAGTTATTTTTTTTATTGAAAAGGTACAAAAGCACGATAATGCAAATACTGTGCAGACAAGTTTGGCTTTTCGTAAATTGTTCTATTTCATTTACCATAAGCGACTTTCTTAAATAGTACATAAAACGTCAGACACGCCACGTCTTTTACAAGGTCTAGCGTGAAAACTGATATTTTTAAAATGCACAATCACCGGATCTTGGTTATTGCAAACGCGCTTATTTTTATTCCAGTTCACGATATTTGTTGAGATATTTCGGTGCCCGTTTCTACAAATTTACTTTATTTTTATGTCTTTATTTCGTGTACTGATGTGCGGATCGATGAAAATGTCCGGAAATTGGCATTAAAATATCCTGTTCAAAATTAACTGAACCGGCATGTAAATAGTCTTGTCAGTCTAAACACAGATTATGTGACAATCCATCTTGTTAATTTTTTCGCCTCGCCTTGTACAAAATCACATAAAGATAGCTTAGCTCAACACGTAGTTAGTATTTTAATATTTCAAAATTTAGTCAACAATCAATTGAACATTGTAGGGTGTTTTGTAGTCATATTAATAGCTTTTGCGGAGTAGCTGTCTATTTAGTAATGAGTTCCTACATTTTCATGGTGGTCGTTATCCCCACCCATTCCTTGATCAGTCCTTGGCATTTTCCGAAGGGTGAAGGTAGAAAACTCATCCATTTTCAGACGTTTATTGGAAGTTGTGTTGCTAAGCATTAATCAATTCACAGTTAAACAAAACAGACCGTGCTCTAGACGGCAACAAAACGATATTTTGTCAACACAATTGAATGTCTTATACACAAGTAATTATCAGGAACACAAACGTCTAAATCGTGATGAATACATGTAAATAATTGAAAATATATGATGATATAAATCCAGATTGATTAGCAATTTAGTTTGAAGTCACTGGTAAATATTGTCACTGATAATTGATGTATATAAATCGTGTAAAAACAGTCTTGAAAAACACCACAAATAATTATTCCACTGGTTGCTAGGTTTTAAATGATTTAGTTATAATAATCCATTGAACTCTGATGTCCTGATGCGTAGAATCAAATAATAAATCCACATGGGCATTGTAATCCACCGCAAGTTCCCTGTGTATTGCGCGCGGGTGTGTATATTTATTAAACAAAACCCTATTAATTACAACTAAAATTGCAGTTCAAGAAATCTCAATTAAAACTGCTTGAAACTAACAGAGATTGTTTCTAAAATCACAGTTATGAGAAATATTGTGTAAAAACATAGTTAGATTATTTGACCTTAAAGAGTACTATATTTGTCAAAATTGAACATCGTTGGGTTGTAACGCGGAGCCGCGTGTTACAACATAATACAGTTATGTTGAATTTTTGTGAGCAGTACCTTTTGATCTTATTGTTTGATAGATAACCCAAGAAGTACCGTTTCGAACAAGGTTAACTTTTGCATTGTCAATAGTCTTTTTTCTAGAAATATCACAACTTATTTCCACGTGTCTACCTCATCAGATAACTTATCGAACATGAAATAGACAAGTATTAAAATATTTTTTGAAATTTGATTGCGGTGTGCCAGCTTCATATTTTCCAATGCCGCGTTTTGCGTACGCAGGAAAAAGTAATTCAAACATCTTATTTCCTGTTTAAGAGGCCTAAGTCCGAAGGTTTTACAAGCTTATCTCTAGAAGTAAATATTTCCGACGTTAATTTGAGGCGAATCTGCAAGCATTTAAGCTAACCTAAGAAAAAATTAGATCATCAACAATTGTAATTATCCGTTGAAGTAAAAATAAGTCTAAATTATATAAAATTTTGGCAAAATTGAATGATCTAGCCAACGTTTTGAATTATCTCAGTCTCATGGAATAAGGTAAACTTTTCAAACTATTTTCATAGTTTTGTTATTAAAAATATGCAAGAAACTAATAAACGTAAGTATTTATTAGGTGTTGCGAAACTAGTAACAAATTAGTTCAGAAGGATAAACCAAAGGCAGCATGAACGGAAAGTATAATATTATGCACTTCTGTTTTGTGCTTACTGGCGACTCATCAATAGGAGCCGGTATTACGCCCTTTAACCACTATATATTTGGGTGATGAATGTGGAATAATGGGACGGTACAATCTCCTAGACGAATGTGTAAACCTGCAATAGTGAAGCTAACATCATATAAAGTTCTGACAATGCGACTGCAATGCTAACTCACTCTATTTAATACATATATATATATATATATATATATATATATATATATATATATATGTATATATATATATATATATATATTCTCTATAATTAAAAAATAATGGACGTTATAAATATATATATATATATATATATATATATATATATATATATATACCGAGTCTGTAAAGGAAACTAACACTATGTCCTTTGTGGCAGTACCCGATACCAACATTATAGTAACGAAAAGGTACATGGTACTAAAACTATGGTTTCCGAGTCGGTACATGGTATCATTGATATCAATTTATGCTATATTTCACCGAAATTGAGAATTACAACTATTTATGAACACCTGTTATTGCAGTAAATCCATACACTCTGGCCTTGATCGATATCAGTTATCACACTTCGCGGTAAGTATGACATCATTCAATTCAATATTTAACAGTTAAATACTGTATGTTGCGGAGAACTAATATATATGCATGTATGTATTAGGTGTTGTGAATCTAATAACAAATTAGTTCAGCGGTGACCAGAAGGATAAACCATGTTCGAGACTTTAAATGATGTTAGCTTCTCTATTGCAGGTGTACACATTCGTCTAGGAGATTGTATCGTCCTATTATTCCACATTCTTTGACCAAATATATAGTGGTTAAAGGGCGTAATACCGGCTCCTACTGATGAGTCGCCAGTAAGCACGAAACGAATGTGCATGAGATTATACTTTCCGTTCATGCTGCCTTTGGTTTATCCTTCTGTCACAACTGAACTAATTTGTTACTAGGTGCGCAACACCTAATACATACTTACATATATATATACATATATATATATATACATATATATACATATATATATATATATATATATATATATATATATATAGCTCTTCACCAACAAACAGTATTTAAACTAATAAAAGATTAAAGCATTCTCTTCATAATGAATCGCCGGATTTGAAGACATTAGCTACCAATTTATCGGCACAGAAACTGAATTCTTTACAAAAGAAGGCTTCCGCTTATGACAAAATATCTTGATTTCCTGGAAATGAAAATCATATAATAATGGAATCACAGTTTGAATCAATGTTCAATCAAATATTGTTTTTAAATGCGAATTATGATGACATGCGACGATGGTTGAAAATAATTCTCTTTGATATTCGTCACCAATCCTCTTTCCATATAGCGAACATGAAAGATTTCTGTCGATTAACAAGAAATCACGATCGTGTTATTCTTTCATCGGGCGAAGGTTCCGGTTAAGTCTTCATGGTTAGCGATAGGTATGCTTAAAAAATGAATGGCACAACATCTTCTGCTCAATTTGCAATTCGCACTAAGAGTGATTCAACAGAAAAAAAACTAAGTCTTTTAGCATGAAATATTCTACCTTGTTACAGAGGGAAAGACCACACATGACGAGCACAAAAACCTGAAGCTTGTTTGAACAATGTCACTTATCGACAAAGAACTCCGTTGGTCGACGTCTGCTTCCGGTCCGCCACTACTTTCGATCTCACTCTCAAATTGATCTGTCCGAAACCAGCCTAGCTCGGAAACTTCATGGACTGAACTCCACTTGATTCTGTCTATTCAAATGGAATCTCTTTTTTCACCAGATTGAACTATCATGCAGTTGATGAAAGCACTTCTCTTTCCCAACTCCGCCCTCCCCTGTGGTTAAATACTTTGATAGTCACTATTTCATTCACCTCCACATATCATACCTTTGATTTGCTATTTCAATGATCGGGCCTGTTGGTCTTTGTTGCCAAATAAGTGTATTATTATTTTTTTTTTTTAAATTATTATTATTATTATTATTATTATTATTATTTATTATTATTATTATTATTATTATTATTATTATTATTATTATTATTATTATTATTATTATTATTTTATTATTATTATTATATATGTATTATCACCGAACGCAAACAATTTCCTTTTAATGGTATAAATGTTCATTTAAATACAACTTCGCCATGTAGTGCGGTTTTTGTTCAGTACTGACAGATTTGGGATGGTTAGTTGGAACTTTCGGTCTAATTGGATGCCATATGATCTCCACCTAAAGTAAAATAGACTAACCAAGTTACGTTAGCAAGTATATGACTGAAAATTGTGTGTAGTGTAATGTGCGGCAGGGTGGCTGTGTAGTTAGAGCACCTGATTCAGAAGAAGACGTGACCAGGTACGAGTCCTGTCCGCTGTGAATTCTAGCAGTACGTGATGTGTTCCCAATAAGGACGAAACCGGTCTACTGGATGATTTACCTTTTCTACAATATCCAATGATTAGCTTATACTGACTGATGTAAATAATCAAATGATCAGGTGCTTATATTAAGGCGTAACCTTGATTATAGTAATTGTTATCACGGCCCGCGTAACCGATGTTCGTTCAAATGGTTAGTTTGCCTTTGTTTAAATAAAGGTTGCGTTCCTGATATAAACTCTACTTCTATTAAATCCATACATTTGCGAGTATAAATTAAGCATTGTACAGTGTAGAAACGGCAATTCATCCAGTAGACCGGTTTGTCCTTAAGGAGAACTCTTCTCGTAATGTCAATAATTTGCCGCAGTCAGGGCTCAAACCTGAGCAGGTTTACTTCAGAATAAGTTGCTCTGTCCTCTGAACGACATGCTCCACGCTATACAAAATTTAAAGTTACATACTGATAGATGTTTATTTTGATTAGCCTTTCCTTTATGTGGAGCCATTATGGCATCCACTTAGACCTAAAGTTCCAACTAACCACCTCAGATCTGACATTATGGAACAGACATAACGTTACATGGTGAAGTTTATAAGGAATTAAACGTTTCTACAATTAAACGGGCATTGTTTGTGCTGGCGGTGATAAAATAATTTAAATCAAGTTAGCAAACTTGATAAACACACCAGTCCCATTAAAAACATTCTTTTGTCAGTATAGGGTAAGTATGGCATGTGGATAGAAAAGGCAATTCATCTAGTAGACCGGTTTCTTCATTAGTATGAACACGTCACGTACTGTCCAGAATTTGTCATGGATAGGACTCGAACCTGGGCACGTTTTCTTCGGAATTTGTTGAAGCCGGTAAAAAAATCACTTATTCAAATAGAGCTTAACTTGCTATTTTGAATTTGTTTAAAATGTAGAAAATCTGACTTTTACACATCTTTTGACGTATTTCTCTGTTGTCTAATCATTACTTTGTCATGCCTATTGGAAAGAAACTATTATTTTTGTGCATCAGTATGTGTGAGAAAATTTCCAAAATTTTAAACGATGTAAAGAGCAGACAGAAAAGTGACTTTATTTACTTTTTTTAGTTGTTCAATTCCTTTTTAATAGCCAACAGACACAGAAAAATATGGCCTATGGATGGGTTCAGCTTTGGCTCCGGTAATGGAAAATATGTTTGCGTGTATGCTACAAAAACGATGTCGGAACTCTTGAGTTAATCGAAAATGCACAACTTTTATGCTGGTGGTATATTTTTGGTCTGTGCTAACCATCTGCATGCCGGAGAACTACTTAATAAATTCGATAAATTGCACTAGGATACGCGTTTTAATTTTGAAAATGTAGAGAACGATGTTCAAACCATTGCAGATGCGTTGCTCAAGCGTAGAACTGACGACACCTTGTGAAGATCAATCTTCTATAAGAAAACGTGAACAGCGCACTATTTTAATTCGAATAGTTAGTGCCGAAAATAAAATGGAAAAAAGGTACGCGCTAAGAAATTCTGCCGTATGGAATTACGTATTTGTTCATCTGACTGCTTGCAGATTGTGTTAGATTTTGTGGGTAGCAATCTTTTAATCAATGGTTACTCGGCACGTTTTATATGACATTTTATAAGAAACTGGTGCACAGTCAGTTACAATATAAATGCGAAGATTCGATGACGCTCATAATAAATAGAGTACGCTCAACATTAGAGTTCACATATTCTGCAACTGACATAAATGTAATGCCATCCAACACAAAAATTAAACAAAATATTGAGGCTGAAAGAATTATTGCAATGGGCAGATGCCGTAGAAGGATATTTTCAAACTTGGCGGAGAGCACACCAAATTTGTGCATGCAAAATGAGGTTGATGAACGACGTACGCCTGTAATTAAACATACATAATTCTGTGCAAACCCCGATATGCCAAAACAACGCGTTGCAATTTGGAATAAAGCTATGCATGTGAATAGACTTCATTTTTTCTTAGCGCTCGCAATAAACCTGCGTTGTACGAAAATTAGATTCTTTTTGTGGCGGAGAAGACTTGATAATCTAGCAAATCCATACCCTCTTGATTTGATCGATATAATGTATCACATTTCGCGGTAATCATGACATTATTCAATAAAATATATAGCAGTTAGATACTGTTTGGTTCGGAGAACTTATATATATATATATATATATATATATATATATATATACCTTATATATATATATATATATATATATACACAATTCTGTATTACTTGTTGCGCATCTTGTAACAAATTAGTTAACATATGACCAACAGGATAAAATAATAGAGCATGAACGAAGCAGGCTCTCGAGCATATTCATTTTGTGCTTACTGGAAACTCATCAGTAGGAGCCGGTATTACATCCTTTACTCACTTTATATTTGGATGAGGAATGTGCCAATTTACCGTCCTATTTTCTCACATTCCTAAACAAATTATATAGTGGGAATAGTTTTGATACCTTTTTCAGATGTACTATATATATTACATATATTGAGTTGACTTTGAATTCACATTATCGAAGAATTTGTATGTAGTTAGCATCGCTACGGCAGCATTACACATTCGTATAGGAGATTGTACCATCCTATATTCCCACAAACCTCACCAAAATATTAAGCGCGAAAAAGAGCGTAATATCGGATCCAACTGATGAGTCGCCAGTAAGCACGAAACAAGTGTGCACGGGATTATACTCTCCGTTCATGCTGTCTTTGGTTTATTCTTTTTATCACATTTGAACCAATTTGTTGCTCGATGCGCAACACCCAATACACAATTCTACATAAATGTTGAATCAAAACATCATGTTCGTCGACTGGAATTACCATGGAGCTTTCCAAACCCCATGTAAATCTGGATTCAATTAGGCTTTTTCTTGATTCAGAATAATTTTTATGCATATTTCTTTGCTCTTCTTAAGTCGGTCATTACTACAATTTAAACAAAATTGATACATGTGTTATATATTTCTTCAATAAATCAACTTATTAAGTTGACCGAATGTACTACCGTAGATATATAATTTTTTCGAGATTTCATAAATAGGAATAAATGTTTCTTTTAGTCGAAAAATTAATATCATACAAGCGTTGTCATTAAATGTGACTACTGCTTCATCGGACTTGTTTAGTTCACTTAAAAGTTATCTGATTTAATGCACGCGAAAATGTGAGATTTGTCGACAGTTTTGTCAAATTTATGTTACGCTAGGTATGTCTAGCCAGCTTTAACAAAAGGAGTACGATTGCTTGTATTTACCTTACGATGTCAGCAGTCTTTAAGGCATAATTCATTTATTTTTAGCTAATCAGCATTTGATGCATGACTAAGGACCGTATGTTTTATTTAGGAAAAATAAATACGGGTGAAATGCTAGGCTATAACTAAACATTTCCGGATAATTGCTTCGATTTTGATTACTATAATTAGTTTTATTTGCTCGAAGGAAAACATAAAAAAGAACATCATAAAAACACGCCTTGGGGTTTGCACTTATAACAAATTTGTTGAATAAAGAATAAATATTGTCAAATGGACGAGCTTTCCAAAGTCAAATCACTTTTCCGCAAATGACAATTTAATTATTGATTTTTTCATATAAATACATTATCGATTATTATGCAATTCTACAAATTGAATTGACGTCTCTAAGAGGCTGCTAGTTACCCGTAATAACTGGCGTTCATTTCTGAAGCCAAGCAGGAAAGCATAGTTTGTGGCATCATAAAACCCAAATTGTTTCTAATAAAATAGAAAGTTTACTTAGCCCACGATTCCAGGTTATTATAAATTTTTTAACTTTCTGCCATTCTGAACACCGCCAAACGATTTACATGGCCAAATTTTATCGTTTAGATTCAAATTTGTAAACAAAATATCAAAAATTTGGTTTTTCTTTCTCCTTCAATAGCTATTTTAGAATGACATGCGAAACTTATTATGCGCATTCCTGAAATGCAAAAGTTCGACATAATATCAAACTGTGCGAAATATTGCTGAGATTTGGCGACATTATAGTCGCAGTTGGACATAAAATTTGAGGGGGTGGGCATCAAAGAGACTGTGCACAGATAGACAGCATATTATAGTTTCATTTTACATTACTCACAATGTATAGTGATTTATATAGTCGGTGATGATGATTAGCATATTAAAAAACCTCTCGTATACGGTTAGCTAATTAATTGTTCTCTGCATAACCAAACGTATGAAGTGCTTTGCAATGACCGACCGGCGAGTATATTCCTTAATAGAATATAACGTTTGTTTGGTGTTTTATCTTTCTTTAAATCAAGTTTGCGATTTTGATATAAACACCAATCCCATTTTAGTTAACCAGTCGACCTTCACGATCATCATCAGAGTACGACAGCAAACTGACTAGCGAGGATCAAACCGCATTATATATATATATATATATATATGGAAGGCAAAATTTGATACGCGGCTCTCACCTCTAGTCGTCTCTTATACATTGAACCTGACTGAAAATGTCGGCTGCACGATTGCTATGCAGTCACGAAAATAAACTGTTTGCAGTTTTCGCAGTAAGCTCGCAAACTTGATTTAAAAACTTGTTACCACCACCCGTGCAACCAATGATTGTTTAATGGTGTTTTATCTGTCTTACTGTTCACTGAAAGTTGCGTCTAATTTTCTATTTTCTCGGCATAACTTCACTAATGCCGCCTTATTCTAAATCGCAATAACTAAAGCGCATATAACATCGTGAACCACCATATAAAAAGACAGTTGGCGTTTATTTTAGCGATGGTGTTTATCATATCAATCGTATCCACGAAATTAAGCACACCAGATGACATAATTATTTTTTAATTACGAAAATGTTCCTATCAAAAAGGTATGCACTAAGAGAAACATAATTTCACTTAGTTCTGTTAGAATGAGTCTTAATCTATCGGAAATCATTCTTACGCAAATTGCTCCATACTAACTTGTTAAAAACGTGAGCATTGAAATTTACTTCGGGAGAAGCTTTCAAATGTACATATTTCCAAGATCTCAATAATGATAGTGTGTCTGCAGTCGGATTTGCGGAAACAGTTTAATAATAAGGCACCTTATTGCACGTAAATTAATAAAGAGTTTGATCTTAATAATAACCAAAATCGCATGATTTAGACATTTTTCAACATAAAAGAAGCAATGTATAATTGATCCAATAGATCGCTTTCGTCTTTATTTGGAACCTATCAAGCACGCTGTAGAAATTTTCCGCAGACTGGGCTCCAGACACGACACATCTGCTTTAAAGTCTGTATCTCTACCTATTGCTCCACCTTCGAACACGCTATACGCAATTTTAATTTATATTATTATGTTATTATACGTTATTATTTTTTTCTTGACTAGACGTATTTAAGGCGAGGCCTATATGACATCCATTTCGACCATAAGTTCCAACTAGCCACTTCCACTCTTTCATTATATAACAAACACCTCGCTATTTGAGGAAGGGTATTGAATCAAAAGCTTATATAATTAAACTTCCAAGTATTGCACGGGTGGTGATAACATCACTGCACGGTTCGGTCTTTGCAAAGGAAAATGCGAAAGAAATCGGATCACCACGTATATGAACTATAATAATATAAAAATAATTTTAATTAAGGTGTATCCAGTTTTGATTAGACCCATATTAGAAAATTTTACCATCAGAATGAAATATTACAACGCAGTTTATACCAGTTGGAATTGTAGACTTGCATCAGATTGTAGTAATATTTTCTGCTTCGTCGCGGTTGTTTACATAAAGCCAAATAATTCATATTTTTTTCAATTCAGACACCGTTGTTCATAAGTTTTGTTTTCTACCTATTTCCAACGAATCAACCGACAGGGCTAACTTCATCGAACAGAAACTAAATTTGCAATTATGTATTAGGTGTTGCAAACCTAGTAACAAATTATTTCATTTGTGACCAGAAGGATAAATCAAAGGCAGCATGAATGGAAAGTATAATCCCATGCACATTCGTTCCGTGCTTACTGGCGACTCATCAGTAGCAGCCGGTATTATGTCCTTTACCCACTATATATCTGGGTGCGGAATGTGGGATAGTAGGACGATACAATTTCCTAGACTAATGTGTAAACCTATAGCAGTGAAGCTAACATCATATAAAGTCTCGAAAATATCTGTAAAGGATACCAACACTATGGCTATTGTGTCAGTAACCGTTACCAACATTATAATACCGAAAAGGTACATGGTTCTAACACTATGGCTTCCGAGTCGGTGCATGGTACCAACATTATGTATATCAATTTATGCCACAGTTCACCAAAATTGAGAATTACAACTATTTCTG
Source organism: Eudiplozoon nipponicum (assembly GCA_029291075.1). NCBI lineage: Eukaryota > Metazoa > Platyhelminthes > Monogenea > Mazocraeidea > Diplozoidae > Eudiplozoon > Eudiplozoon nipponicum. Next base: position 57,978 of record JAQBSW010003571.1, read on the forward strand.
AACACCTGTTAATCCAGTAAATCCATACACTCTGGCCTTGATCGATATCAGTTATCGCATTTCGCGGTAAGCATGACATCATTGAATTTAATATATTACAGTTAAATACTGTTTGTTGCGGAGAAGTAAACTAAATATTATTTATACAATTTAAATTCGTTAATTTTAGGATAGGTTACAATGTTACTAAATTTCATTTTCTAATTCGTTATAAAATATAATCTACAACCATGAATATTTAGATAATAAAGTGGGTAGAATATTCTTGCAGATATATATGCCAATGTCTACCATGTTTAATAAGTTAAAAATAAAACATTGTCTATACATTGTTATTAAACAGTTTTGAAATTAATAAATTAAATTTTTGTCGTATTTCTTGTTTCAATTTAAACATTTTAACATACAGCACCTTGAAAAATTCGCCTATAAAATAATTTTAATTGGTTAGAATAGTTCAATACGAAATGAGAATTCTTAATGCAATGATTACTTCCGTCACGCTGTATGTTGTTATGGGTCAATTTCGAAGAAGCCCAATATGCCATGATAACAAAAATTCATGAATAAGGAATTGTAACGCATTTTAATAGGATCAACTGTATGGCAGAAGAATTGGCACTAATAGACGAAATCAAGAGACAGATGAGGGAAATAAACGAGGTTTGAGTGCGTTATTTCCCATACAGTGGCGCTAATTAAGTGTTTTATCAACAATATATGGTTATTGACCCTAAATAGGACCGCATCCCACGATCTAGTATATTCTAAACCATATTGTGGACTTCTGGTAAGATTAAGCGATTTGGTTTGCTTGAGCACAGAAGGAGATGATAGGTGAAGATGATGCTGCTCTAATCCGAGATATGCGCTCACATTTATTACAAAATTTCAGTAATTCTTTATAAATAAACGGGCTGTTTAAGTTAAATACTGCTTGTTGCGAAGAACTAATATATATGCAAGTATGTATTAGGTATTGCGAATCTAGTATCAAATTAGTTCAGATGTGACCAGAAGGATAAACCAAAGGCAGCATGAACGGAAAGTATAATCTCATGCACATTCGTTTCGTGCTTACTGGCGACTCATCAGTAGGAGCCGGTATTACGCCCTTTAACCACTATATATTTGGTAGACGAATGTTGAATAATAGGACGGTACAATCTCCTAGACGAATGTGTAAACCTGTAATAGTGAAGCTAAAATAATCTAAAGTCAACGACAATGCAACTTCAACGCTAACTCACACTATATAATATATATAGCGAGTCTGTAAAGGATACTAACACTATGGCCATTGTGTTAGTAACTGATACCTTTTTTGAAATCGATGAGTACCGGATACTAACACTATGGTTTCCGAGCCGGTACATGATACCAACCTGATGGATATAAATTTATGCTAAAGTTCACCCAAATTGAGAATTACAACAATTTTCGAACACCTGTTACTCAAGTTAAACCATACACTCTGGCCTTCATCGATATCAGTTATCACATTTCGCGGTAAGCATTACATTATTCAATTTAATATATTACAGTTAAATACTGTTTGTTGCGAAGAACTAATATATATGCAAGTATTTATTAGGTATTGCGAACCTAGTAACAAATTTGTTCAGTTGTGACCAGAAGGATGAACCAAAGGCAGCATGAAAGGAAAGTATAATCTCATGCACATTCGTTTCGTGCTTACTGGCGACTCATCAGTAGGAGCCGGTATTACGCCCTTTAACCACTATATATTTCGTAGAAGGATGTGGAATAATAGGACAGTACAATCTCCTAGACGAATGTGTAAACCTGTAATAGTGAAGCTAACATAATCTAAAGTCAACGACAATACGACTTCAATGCTAACTCACACTATATAATATATATACCGAGTGTGTAAAGGATACTAACACTATGGCTATGTTTAAGTCACAACAAAACGCTGTCATCTCGTCAAATAAGTCTGAATTTCTAGCTAAATATTGTCGCTTAATACAAAAATTGGTGAAAAGCAAGCCAATCAGGTTTCAGTAAATTATTCGAAAAATTAAACAACAATTGAATTTTAAATTTCAATAAATGACGTTTACTTAGTTTTGGAGTTATAACCTCGATCTGCTTTTAATAAAAAGCAAAATGAATGAGCAAATTCCACGACATTCGTAGTTTTAATGCTTATGTTAGGCGTCGTTTAAATCTAGTTAGCTAACTGGTCTTTGATCTCTCCACAATAACATATTATTCTATTAGCAATGTCGATTTGCTTGTACCAAGTTGATAGGTGTGTCGAAAAAATGACAGAAATGTACTTGATTGTTACAATTGCAATGATTTTATTCTATAAAATGACTCAAAGGTAGGCAAAATGTTGTCTGTTACGAAACGTTGGTCACATCACTCGTGTTGACTGCGAGTATGACCGACAGGAATTATGAATTGTAGGTATGCCAAATGAAACCGCAAGATTATCGACTTTAAACGAACATTGTTTGCGCGGGTGGTGATAGCAATTATAACAATCAAGTTTGCGGTCTTGATATAAACACCTGACCTATTAATTACTTACATATGTCAGTATAAACTAAGAATTGTATAGTGTAGAAAAGGCAATTCATCCAGGAGACCGGTTTCGTACTTATTGGGAACTCATCATGTACTGGCTAGAATTTGCCGCGGACAGGACTCGAACCTGGGCACGTCTGCTTCGGAATCTGGTGCTCTAACCACTGAGCCATCCTGCCGCACACTATACTGCACACAATTTTCAGTTATATACTAACTAATGTAACTTGGTTAGTCTATTTTTCCTTTAGGTGGAGCTCATATGGCATCCATTTAGACCCAAAGTTCCAACTAACCATTCACAATCTGTCATTACTGAACAGACACCACACTACATGGGGAAGTGGTATTGAAATGACCATTTATATAATTAAACGAACATTGGTTGCGCGGCTGGTGATAACAATTACTTTTAATCAAGGTTGTGAACATGATCTAAACACCTGACCCATTAATTACTTACATATTTCACATTCCGAAGCAGACGTGCCCAGGTTCGAGTCCTGTCCGCGGCAAATTCTGGCCAGTACATGATGAGATCCCAATAAGGACGAAACCGGTCTACTGGATGAATTGCCTTTTCTACACTATACAATTCTTAGTTTATACTGACATATGTAAGTAATTAATGGGTCAGGTGTTTATATCATGACCGCAATCTTGATTATAATAAAAAGGTTATCGACTTGTCATAGAAGTTATATTGAAACTCGGTGCCTTGTCAAATTTCTGGAATACGTGCGCTGAAGGCGAACTAAAGTTCATCAGGTAAGACGCGTGGATAGATAGCACGCTCGTCTAATGGACTGTGGCAGGCTAGTGCCAGGTAATATACAATGCAGTTACGAATCAAATGAAGGATTCACGGTGCTTTAGATGTCCTGTTAGCGTGCCGTCAAAATTGTGCATAAGCTAAACCAAAGCGATGGAAAATAGTAGTTGATAACATTGAATAAAAAATCAGATTATAAACAAACGTATACAGAGTGTATGGTCATGCTCGGGTAACCGATGTTCAGAAGGAGTTGTAGTTCTCAATTGTGGTGAACTTTGGTATACTTGAAATCCATTGTGTGGGTACCATGTAACACCTTGGAAACCATAGTGTTGGTACTATATACGAATTCAACAACTATATTGCTTTTAACAAAAATTTATTGCACGGGTGGTGGTAACAATTCTTTAAATCAATTTTGCGAGCTTGAAGTAAACACCAATCCCATTGTATTTAACCAGTCGTCGAACAACATGAGGCTGGTTGTAGTTTTGTTGTTGTTCGACGACTGGTTAAATACAATAAGGATGTTATAACTACAAGCAATTAAGAACTATAAACTTTATACAATTTACGGGCTCTGTATATATATATATATATATATATATTATATCGGTTAGCTTTAGAGTCGCATTGTCGAAGACTCATATGACATTAACTTCACTTCCGCAGGTTTGCACATTTGTATAGCAGATTGTACCGTCCTATTATCCCAAATTCCTCACCCAAATCTATTGGCCAGGTAAGGGGTGTAATACCGGCTCCTACTGACGAGTTGTCAGTAAGCACGAAACGAATGTGCATGAGATTATGCATTCCGTTCATGCTGTCTTTGGTTTATCCTTCTGGTCACAACTTAACTAATTTGTTAAAAAAGTTTGCTATTTCATTGGTATTCCTAATATGCTCCATTAATAAAATAAAATTGTCGTTCATATTGTGTATTCTCTTTGTAGAGATCAAAGTTGTTTATGGTAGCTAAGCACAAACAGAGACGGAGCACTCTCTGTGGGACAAAATAGAGGCACCGGAACCAAGTTCAGAACGAACAATAAAAATGCATGAATGAAGTAAAATTAGGAGCGTTTCAAAATATTTAATAATATTTTTTTCTCAAAATTAATATTCGTTTAAGACAGAAACGGTGGTTTCAATTTCTAAAATAGTGGGAATTTATTTTTGTCATTGGAGAAAGTCAGAAACGCGTCCAGTGCATTTGCGACTGGCAACCAATTTTATTATGTCGTTCGACGACAGATTAAATACAATAGGTTGGTGTTTACTAAGCTCACAAACTTGATTCAAAATATCTAAGTCTGAATTTTAACAAGTAAAATTGTCTTTTGGTGTATCGTTGCATTAAATAAGATATTTGAACAATAGAAATGCTGTAACGTGAATGGAGTTCAGGATACTAATTACATACTTCTATTGAATGCTGAGAGAATAATTTAATGAACGCAATCTGCTTTAATTAGTCAATACTGGCCGTAATTGCATTCAGAATTATTAAACCAGAAAGGGTAGTCTTGTTGCATTAGAGGGGCGAGAGTCTACGAATTCAAATTAAGCAAGCCCTTTAGAGCAGACACGTGGTCGAAGTATTAGAACAGGAACTATAAACTATAAATGTAAATTTTATTTTGTGAATTGTACATACAGTTAAGGCGAGGAAGGTAAAGTGGATTTCATGATCTTGTAACTCGCGGCTCCGCATTACAACCCAACGAGTCTCAATTCTTACAGTTAAATACTGTTTGTTGCGAAGAGCTAATATATATGCAATTATGTATAATAGGTTTTGCGAACCTAGTAACAAATTAGTTCAGTTGTGACCAGAAGAAAAAACCAAAGGCAGCATGAACGGAAAGTATAATCTCATGCACATTCGTCTAGGAGGTTGTACCGTCCTATTATTCCACATTCTTCTACGAAATATATAGTAGTTAAAGGGCGTAATACCGGCTCCTACTGATGAGTCGCCAGTAAGCACGAAACGAATGTGCATGAGATTATACTTTCCGTTCATGCTGCCTTTGGTTTATCCTTCTGGTCACAACTGAACTAATTTGTTACTAGGTTCGCAACAACTAATACATACTTGAGTCTCAATTCTTTCAGATCAGGTTTTCCTTTGGGTCACATAAACTAATTCTGGTTTTAGACAATCTTTTTCTTAACTGTGATTTTAGCAACAATCTCTATTAGTTTCAAGCAGTTTTAATTGAGATTTCTTGAACTGCAATTTTATTTGTTATTAATAATGTAGACACCCGCGCGTAATACGCCGGTAGCATGCAGTGGATTATTGTGTTTTAGCTGTCAAAGCTAGGATTTGTATTCTGTGTGCTGTTCATCAATTATCAGTGACAACTAACTATACTGCTAAGACATGCTGAATTTATTTATTTTGATTAATAACTGACCGCTTTTGTGCCTATATATTAACTTAGTGTTAACAATATTTTATTGCGTTGTTGTCTAGAGCACGGTCAATTTTAATTTTGTTTGTGACATTGTTCATAATACACGTAAGATAATTCGACTTAACCTTCTCCCATCACGACACTGGGACAGAAAGAGAGACTGATTATAAGCACGGCTCACGAAACCCATTTCTTCCGACGCCAACTACCAGGCATATGTAGGAATAGCATAGCTTCGGTAAATAAACCGCTACCCCGCAAAACCCCCCTACATAAACCGTAACACATCCTACAACCTGATGAAGCAAAATTTAAATTAAGGGTTTTAAGATCCGGCGTCCATTCCACGAAGAAAGTGAAGATAAAGCTGGAACTCACGAAATAAAGTTTTTTAGCAAAAACTGCATACATTTGTGTTAATGAAAAGGTGCGCTAAATATGATAATAAAAGAAATTTACAATAAATCTTAAATCGAATTTTAAATCTACTGTCTATCATGGGTAATAAATTGATATGGTATAATAAATTTATTTCAGTAGCTGCATTAAAACAATTATGTTTAAAAAACGCCTACTAATAATTCAATACGAAACTTAGTTACTGAATAGAAATGACAGGTTTAATATCAGTTTTCATTCTATTTCACAAATAAGATATTTAACGACGATAACATTGATTTGCAATAATGCTTCATTGAATGTTAATGACAGCAGACAGTACGTTGTAAAAAATAAATATCACCGGCAACGTAGTAAAAATTTAACAACGACAACGTTTTATCATAAAGCATAGATTGAAAAATTATGTTTGGTGTCCTGTAATCTGTGGATTAAATGACAGCACACGTTTACAAAATACAACTAAATACGATTGGGATTAACAGTAGAACAAAAAACTTCTGATAATTTGAAACGACGAATACCATACACTGTGGTCTCTCTGGGGTGATGGCAATTATAATTTAATGCATAAAGGCTGGTGCTTTTCTTATTACGGTTATGCACGTACACAACTTATGTGTCAGTCGATCATTCAATCTTGGGCGGTCCTAAATAGAGCCATGTCAACGTCATATGTGAGTTTGCAGCTTTCAACCTCGTGTATAATGATATTCTTGACTTGGATTGTAATTTTCATTTCATTGTATCTGAAAGCCATCTCGCAACCAATTTAAAAAAATGTAATTAGGACGTGAATATTGCCTGTCTGGCTAAGACACCAAAACGACAGACTGATCGCGGCCCCTGCAGTGTATTTCTATTATAAATTTGAGGTAGAAAACGCGCACTATCATTCATTTGATTGGTGCGTAATTTTATGTGAGGGTGCAAATTACACATATTCAAGTAATCATGCTTTCAGGCTCTTTATTTTGCCATGATATTTCCAAAGAACGTGGTTATCGTAATTTTATTGCTTGACGTTAAAATGTAAACAAGCAAATGCTGTTTGGATAAAATGGGAAAAGCTCTTTGAAGACATTAAGCCTCTTAGGTTGTGATGGATTACTCTGTTTTACCATAAAGCCTTCAGGTTTAATTAAAATTGCATTTAAAAATTTCTTTCAAACATGAACGCAAGGCAATGTCCTCAGGGCACAAAGCAATTTTACAAAAATTCCATCAAGAGTATTTAATAGAATTATACCTATCAATCAACGACTTCAGCTGCAATTTGTAAAAATAACAACATATATAGCATGTTTAATATTTTATCAATACGAGTTACCAAATTGGAGCATCCTCATTCAAATAAAATATAATAGCACATTTGTCTACATGTCGAATGACAGTTATAATTAGATCCTAAAGTAGAAAAGGATTTAGCTGCACTGTGCGGCTGATTAAAAATGAATATTTTGAATTTATTACATTTTATTAGTTGTTGTTCTTATTTTTATGGTAATAGTCAATTAACTAACTGTGAAGTCTAAAACATTTTGTGCGTTCATTTCCTCGGGAATATTCAATATGGCAACGAATTTTCCAACAGTCCATCCCATCGCTTTCATTCTAGATCAGACACTATACCAATTATAAGAATGATATTAAATTACAATTTATTGACAGGATTTTGGTATATATATATATATATATATATATATATATATATATATATATATACTCTTATATATATATATTCTTATAATTAGGAAAACAGAACACATAAATAACAAAGTGGATAAAGGCCATTTATATCGTGAATACTAATCATCTCTTATACTATCACACATATTTATACATTTTGGGTTTTCAATTGATTATGCTAGTGGTAACAAATCTGACTCGTTTTTACTTCTCTTTCTTGTTTTGGCTAGTTGGTGAGTGTGTATGCGTTTGTGTTTGTGTGTATGCGTGTTTGCATGTAAAGTTCATTCTCGCAGTATTGCGAAGTGATGTCTGATATCTTGTCATTATTGTTTTGATAGCTTGAGAATTAACCATTTGTGTGCATTGTTCACTGTTACATATACAAGTGCTATTTTTCCCAGTATAGTTGATCGTTTCACCTTGTTGCGCAAAGTTGTCATTTCCACATGGTAACATAAAACAACAAGCACCTGACCTTAATATTCAAAAAATTCATCAACATGATATTCTTATCGACTGGCCAAGAATAACAAAATTCAACAACAATCTACTAGTATCCAGCCAAGAACAAACAGGCCCTCGACTAGAATCAAAAAACATACAATCGAATTGGCAACAAACTGAAGTGGAAATAACAGAGGCGCATACGATGACAGAAGTCTCCAAATAATGTGAGCGTATGGCACAATCCAACACTGGCGCTGTTACCATGAAATAAGCTACTTGCAACAGGGTGAAACGATCCAACTATACTGGGAAAAATAGCACTTTATATGTAACAATTGAACAATGCACAAATAGTTAGTCTCAAATACATCAAAACAATAGCCAAGCCAGATCTCAGACATCACTTTGCAATACCGAGAATGACCTTTACATGCAAATGCGGCACACTAAACACAAACACATACACACACTCACCAACTAGTCAAAACAAAGAAATAGCAGTAAAAACAGAGTCAAGTTTTACTAGCATAATAGGTGAGAATTAATATATATATACTGAAATCCCTTAATTATATTTTAAAAAGCATAACAATCGTATGTCGCGTTGTGTTTGTCTTTATAAAGATAATTCAGAGACGGCTAGTGGGAACTTTCGGATCGAAAGAAATAGGGAATCGAATAAGCTTCAGGCAAAAACAGACAACAAATAACGAGTTTGTGGCCAACTGAAAAGTATATGTGACACGCTGCTTCGGTGACATCGCTCTAATCGAAGGCAATTGCCGCAGAATGGATTGGTGGTTAGTAAACAGAGTAAGATGCACACATGACCACGTTCGAGCCCTGTTTTTATCACCCCCCACCACCCCCCACGCAACCGATTATCGTTTAATTGCTCTCCTGTCAGAATCCTAACTGCGCGAAATCCGAAAAATGCACGATGCCTTTACAAAAAGGACGAAACCAGCCTACCTAATTCAAAGTACCCGTTGTATAAATACCTTTTTTATGCTCGAGACGGGCATCAATCCCATTGCCTATTGACGGATGCATAAAAGCTGAAGAAAACCATAAATTTATGAAATACTTCTAAAAGTGATATTGGCATATGCAATTCTACATTTAATATGAAAGCATCGCGATTTGATCGCCCCTCGTCAATTTGCCGTCGTGTTCTTCTGATGATAATTAAACGTCGAAAGCTAGTCACTCCGGCAGGTTCGATTTGCCGTGAGACTGCTTAGGTAGAATGGTATTGGTGCTTATTCTAAGTGCACAAACTTCATTTGAAGCTTCGTTATCACCACCTGTGCAATCAATTATTTTTTTAAAAATTTTTGTAACACATATAAGCGTGGCGAGAGCTGCAAAAGGTTAACGTTCGACATTGCATGCAAAGTAAGGTATCCAAGACGTGAAATAGTGCGCCTCGCTTAAATGATTGTTCGTGTCGTCTTCATATACTGCGGTTTGATTCTCAATACTCAGTTTGCCGACGTCCTCTGATAGCGCCCAATGAAGGTCGAAATACGTTAGTATGCATGATTGGATACGTCCGATTCGAATGGTGTTGATCAGAAACTAACAAACTTGAGGTGAGAAATTGCTATCATCATACGCGCAATTAATGAAATTTGCCTTGCATATCCAAGGCTATGCTTATTTTATTCTGAAAAAAATCACATCCTGCCATAAATAAAATTTTGCGTATTAATTGCCGGTTCATTGAAGCACAAATTTTATTTACAAGATATCAGGTTGAATTTGATGAATAGTATTCGCATATGCTGCCAAAAATATAAGCAACATTTACGTGAAAAATATATGCATTAAAATATAAACACACACACACATATATATATATATATATATATATATATATATATATATATATATAACTATATATATATATAATTTTAAATAAATAAATAAATAAAATTGAAATAAATATCAAATATTACCAATTTATTGTATAGGTATATGCATGGTTTCGACACAGATTTTTAAATAGAGAAACTAATTTACAAAGGATAGGAGTATTAATGTGTAATTGGTTGAGTGACGATTTCTTTAGTGTAGACTCCTTATTCGGTATTGTCAAAACAATTGAATAATTCTGCATATTCTTTCAACAGTTATATTAACCTCTCTCTCTCTGTCTATAACCTAATGCAAACAGGATGGTATTAGGTAAACTGAGGGTATGTGAGGATTACTGCAATATCGAAATCAATACTTCCTTGATCTTTCTATGCCTCTGGAACAGCAATTAAAAATAGAGACATCATTGATAGGCGTGTATGTCTATCCATTAGGTGTGCTTATAGTTATACAATAAATGTCACATTAGTAAAGTAAACATGTTTATAGGTAGTTGTGTGCGCGGAGGGAGACAGGGAGAAGTTTTTGTATACATTTGAGTATTAGAGACAATGTATTAAGACCAGATATTAGGAAGACAATTTTTTTTTAAATTTAAGAATTAGAATAAATATAAATATATCTCTCTTGAATGAGGATACCACATTTGCCACAAGTTTTGTTTTATTCCTGTGCGTATTGTGTCAACACTGAAGATGAGACTGAAAATTTGGTCTCGAAAATTAGGGAAAAAAACAATTGAAAATCTTAAATACTGTTTATTGCGAAGAACTAATATATATGCAAGTGTGTATTAGGTGTTGCGAACCTAGTAACAAATTAGTTCAGTTGTGACCGGAAGGATAAACCAAAGGCAGCATGAACGGACAGTATAATCTCATGCACATTCGTTTCGTGCTTACTGGCGACTCATCAGTAGGAGCCGGTATTACGCCCTTTAACCACAATATATTTGGTCGAAGAATGTGGGATAATAGGACGGTACAATCTCCTGGACGAATGTGTAAACCTGTAATAGTGAAGCTAACATAATCTAACGTTAACGACAATACGACTTCAATGCTAACTCACACTATATAATATATATACCGAGTCTGTAAAGGATACTAACACTATAGCTATTGTGTTAGTATCCGATACCAACAGTATTGTACCGAAAAGGTACATGGTACTAACACAATGGTTTCCGAGTCTGAACATGGTACCAACATGACGGATATCAATTTATGCTATACTTCACCGAAATCGAGAATTATAACAATTTCTGAACACCTGTTACTTCAGTAAATCCATACACCCTGGCCTTGATCGATATCAGTTAATCACATTTCGCGGTAAGCATGACATCATTCAATTCAATATATAACAGTTAAATACAGTTTGTTGCGGAGAACTAATATGATGAGTCGCCAGTAAGCATGAAACGAATGTGCATGAGATTATACTTTCCGTTTATGGTGCCTTTGGTTTATCCTTCTGGTTACAACTGAACTAATTTGTTACTAGGTTCGCAACACCTAATACACACTTGCATATATATTAGTTCTCTGCACCAAACAGCATTCCATAATATAGAAAAGACAGTTCATCCGATAGATCGCTTTGGTTTTCATTAGAAACCCTTAAAGTACTGTTCAGTATTTTGCCAGAAACATGTCTCGAATTAGGGAACTCCCTATTCTGAATCTGTGACGCTAAACACTAAAACGCACTTCAGCACGTTACACATAATTTTCAGTTTAATACTTCTTCGTCAGTCTTTCCTTTAGGTGGAGCCTATATGAAATCTCTTTTGGCTTAAAGTTTCAACTAGATTACCATATGTATCGTTATATAGCAGGCACCACGCTACCTGTGTAAGTGGTATTAAATTTTACATTTAAATATTAAAGCGATCATTTTTGGTGTGTGGTCTATAATGATAAATTGAGGTGAGCAGTTGAAACTTTATATCTAGAGAGATGTCGTATGGGCTCCATCTTAATAAAGGGCGAAATAAAAGAATAAGTTAGTATATAACTGAAAATTCGGTGTAGCGTGCTGCATAATGGCCCAGTGGTTAGATTCGCAGATTCCGAAGCAGGAATGCCTAGTCTCGAGTCTTCTCCGCTCAAATTCTAGGCATTAGGCATTGAAGTTTCAATAAGAACGAAACTGGTCTACTCGATAAATTGCTTTGTCAGGTTTTTATGTTGCTCTGTCTTTCTGACAAATGCTTATTTAACGGGATTGATGTTTATTTCGAGATCACAACCTTGATTAGCATAAATAAACTCTATTGTTTTAGTTTTTCTCTATTATTGAGTCTCTGCATTTCTGTTATGCAAAAATTCCTATAAGATAAATCAAATTAAGATGTCGAATTTCATATTTTATACATATGAAAATATATGTCTTTGGTGCAGCTGTATTTGAAGGACTGGCGAGGAATTGGCTTATTTTTGTAAATATTGATCAATGCAAGTAGATTGGCTTTAATCTGGGACATTTTGGCTAATAACCATGATCACCGTCTCGAGCGTTCTTGCATAATGAATATCTTTTTCATTCACTCGGATGCTAAGCTGAGAGTGTATGTTCAATGAAAAATATTGACATAATCCATTAGTTTCGCCTCCAGTTTTCGCTATATTTAATTCATTTAAAATAAAAATGTTGACATATACTCTGCTATCCAAAAGAATTAGTATTATTTTCCGGAAAGAGAGGGACTTCGACTACGCGTCTTCTTTCTCAACATGAGACTTTCACGAATTAAGTTGAAGCGAGATTTGCCTATGTGGTTCTTTTTTTTGCTTTAAATTGAATCGGTTTTATGGCATTTCCAATGAATCACTGTTTTTGTCAGTTTTTGTCTATGTATGAAGTAGTTTCTTTTTCTCTTTGCTCAACGTATAGTATGTCTTATTTCTTGCCACGGGACGTAATTGACGATGTTTGGGATTAATTTTTCATAAGACGCACAGAGTTGTGTGATTTTTACATCGAGTTAATTTAACTCGGCTAAATTACATATTGCGTTAAGGTCTAAGTGACCTCGGTTCACTAAAATGTTCATGCGTGTCTCCCAATTTGAGCTTAATACAATTCTTTTAAATATTCATTCATTTCTCCCTTAAGTGCTTATGTTCCTAAATATTATCATTTGTCATCGAACATTAGCATCCTCAATTTAATTATTATTGTTGTTATTAGTTATAGTAATAGTAGTGGTAGAAGAAGAAGAATTATTAGTAGCAGCAGTATTTGCCGAATTATTATTTTTATTATCATTATTATTACTATTATTATTCGTACTATCATTCGTGTTTTTAAATTTACTTTATTTTCTAATACTTGTGCTGCATTTTTGAATAGTAATAGTAGTGGTAGAATAAGAATTATTAGTAGCAGCAGTATTTGCCGAATTATTATTTTTATTATCATTATTATTACTATTATTATTCGTACTATCATTCGTGTTTTTAAATTTACTTTATTTTCTAATACTTATACTGCATTTTTTTGAATCCCAACTTTTTTAATTTTTGTATTATGGTTTTCCTGAATAATAATGTTGATGTGGATGGATATGTTGAAATTTACATAATTGTGTAATAATGAGAGTAATAATGTAGTCTGTAATAATGAATTATGATATATATATATATATATATATATATATATATATAATGTGTGTGTGTGTGTGTGTGTGTGTGTTAATCTAGGAAACTAAATGTCTTTACTTTCATATCTGAATATTTTAAATCCAATAATTTTTCAAAAATTACTTATAACTTAATTAATGATTTGGAAAAGTAATTAAGCTACGTGTACCATGGTTATACTATCAGTAACTAATATTTAAGTGTGTTCAAATTAAATGTTTTTGTAAATAGATGTTTAAAAGGAATTGTAAATGCTTTATTTATGGCTCACAAAACAGGTATTTATTACGGAAATCATCCGAATTGCCATCAGAGCTGACCCAGAAATTCTAGCTGTCATTTAGAAAGACGAATAAAAAATTAATTATATGCAGGAATGTATATGACAGAATTAAAATAAACCTTGCATTTCATGATGTTGAAAGCTTGATTCATTCATAACGAAATACGATAAATAATACATTCTAAAACAAAATGCAGTTAAACTTATTTCCCATTAAATTAATATTACAAAAATTAAATTCTTTCGTCTTTAAAGGGAAACTCTTACTTATAAGAGTGAAAGCGATACACTACGGCAATTCGAATTATTAAAAATCGTCTAACTTGTCCATGTAAAAACACTCCTGTAGTTTTATACTGATGTGCTTCTATGATATAAAGAAGAACAATTACAAGAAAAACAATTCCAAACACACAATCTTTTATCAAAATTAGTTTCATATATAAACGAAACAAAGCACGTCTAATTTATTTGACAATTTTTGACAAATCATTATTTACCCTTCATTGGTGATTGATGCAATAGTAGCAAGTTTTGTTATCATTAAAAAGTTATGCTGAACTATGTTTTGTCGAGCTATAAATATGCTTACTAGCAGAAATAAAATCTAAATATTGAATCAACTAAGATGAGATATAGTAATTCTTGTGCAATTCTTGACCAATAATTTGTAAAATGCTAATCAAAATCAGTGTTTTACTTGAAACAAGCTCTCATCTCATTGCCTAATTAGAACTCCTCTTACGCCTAATTCGTAGTCGCAAGATTACTTGTATTTTTTACACGAATAAAGTGACCACGTTGACGGTATAACCCAGAGTCTCCATAATTTCAAAAACGCCTCCTCTTGGTAAGCTGTCCTGAAGCGCTCGGTCATATGTTCGGTGTCCTCGTAATTTTATTTTATTCCATTGTGTAAAACGATTTATTCAAATCAGTCGGTGTGAAATATTGCATTCTCAATGCGAATCGACTAAAGTGAAATTCCTAAAACCAAACTGAAGTTTGAATCAATTATAATTCGCATTATTCATAGTTATATATGGGCTGTAAAAGAACACTAGGTAGCCCATTTCTGGTGGGGATGGTCTGCAATCAGAAGTTTCTTTATCTTAGATGGTCTGCCAACCAATTCTGATGAGCACTATCTGCCTAGATGCCAGTGGCCAAGCTTTTATTCAGCAGACGAAACCTATCCTTCGTGTCTGACACACTTGCTTCCATTACGTAGCTGTCTATTTAGCACTAATGGTTACTGTGAATTAGACCAAACTCGAGACTTCACATGAAACTGTATTTTTACTATGTCCCATTGGGCCCAGCAAGATTCGTGCTTCCATTCTCGGACTGACATTTGTGAGTCCACCAGTCGTCAGATCAGATACTTCTATGGCTACTAGCCAGCAATGTGTAATGTTAATCTCAAACAATTATCCGAGTTAGAATTACCGGATGCAATCCTATCTCTTATGCGTTTCAAATATGCAGGCCCTGAAGATTTGCATGCGGGATTATTTAAGTATGTTGGCAATATAATTTCGGGAGCGGTGACTAAACTTTTCGTACTATATCGAATAGGGAGACCGTATCACTTGAATGGAATGAGTCGATCACCAATCCTTTCTTCATAAAAGGGCGATCGTAATTCATGCGATCACCATCGTGGTTTAAGCTTGACTCCAGTCGAATCTAAGTTATTTTTGTCTATTGACTTACGCCGTCTTAGCGCTTCGCGTGAATCACAAACTATAGAAGATCAAGCCGGATTCCATTGAGGATGCAGTTATTGAGGTACATATAGTCATTGCAACCTGGTCCTCAGCTTCAAAAGTATCTCTCTAATAATTTATGTGCTGACATTACAATTTTTGTCTTTATTAACACATTTTCTTCTTTTTGGTATTCTTTTTATGGATATATGCCAATGAAGCGTTAGATACTAATGGCTTTGATTACTGCTGAACATGAAGACGATGATGATGATGATGATGATGATGATGAACATGCTTAACTGAAGTCCAAATTGACATGCACCATATTCTACCAAAAGTCGATTAATGCACGTTAAACTAACCCAGGATAAATATTATCATAATCTGCACCTGATGTACGATCAAGAAAACAGGCTAAACAAGACCCAGTGCCGTGCACTCAACCAAAAAATATTTAAAGCGAAACTGTTCACTCAAATGATAGAAACGCAATGAATGATATAACATGGCAGTTTTTCTTGTGTATATTCTGACCATCCATTTGAACTACGCTAATTCAGTTTTGGTTCCTATTCTTACCTTAAACTGCCCTACTCCTTTCTCAAAAATTATAAGCAATTAACTAATTAAACGTAAACTGGTTGCGCGAGCGATGATAACAATTAATGTAAATCAAGGTTGCAATCTTGATATAAACATCTGTCACATTATGTACATATATTTTTCAGTATAAATTAAGCATTGCATAATGTAGAAAAGGCAATTCATTCAATGGGCCGGTTTCGTCCTTATTTAGAACCTATCCAGTACTGTCCTGAACTCTGTCTATTATCATGGATGTTCGAAACGCGTCAGTGCGTGCGACTTTCGGTCGTTTTTCAATGTTGTTCGAAGACTGGTTTTATACAGTGTGAGTGTTATTTACTTTAAGCTCGTAAATTTGATTTAAAGAATTAATGTTTTTTTTCTACCAATAAAAACTTAAATACTGTTTGTTGCGAAGAACTAATATATATGCAAGTATGTATTAGGTGTTGCGAACCTAGTAACAAATTAGTTCAGTTGTGACCAGAGGGATAAACCAAAGGCAGCATGAACGGAAAGTATAATCTCATGCACATTCGTTTCGTGCTTACTGGCGACTCATCAGTAGGAGCCGCTATGACGTCCTTAAACCACTATATATTTGGTAGAAGAATGTGGAATAATAGGACGGTACAGTAAGTCGCCAGTAAGCACGAAACGAATGTTCATGAGATTATACTTTCCGTTCATGCTGCCTTTGGTTTATCCTTCCGCTCACAACTGAACTAATTTGTTACTAGGTTCGCAAAACCTAATACATACTTGAATAAAAACTTAATTTAGCTGATACCATATAATGTTCATTAAAATCAACCCGTTTAAACTGAGAGCTCCACATTACTTAAACTAATTTTAAAACTGATTATTGTAAGAAACCAGGATGTTTATAACCCTGCCGCTTCCGTGTATTATATCACTTTATTGAATAGTTAGAGTCATTAAGAGATTGCTTTTAATACTTAATCGATATCGTAGAGCATTTGTTTCGAAAAAATGTTATTATTGTGTAAAGTTTGCCTAAAGGAGCTAACAGAAAAGTCAAGTTTATTTCATTTACTCACTTGACGATTCGCTAGTTTGTACATTTCAGAAACTTTTAACATTTTAGGAAAATCAATTCATATTTCGGGTGATTTACGATCTGGCATTCTTTATACTGGTGATTATTATCATTCTCAATGTTGTCTTTGGCGTCATTGTGGACACATTTGCTGATCTTCGCCAGGAGAAACAAGATCGTGAAGAGAAACTTTACAACACATGCTTTATTTGTGGTAAGTCGGATTGAGATTATATATTATTTAAGCTAAGAGAGTATTGATCTCATTCATGTCGAATATGATTTAACATTCATTGTATAACAACAATTAATTTTGTATAATTATGAAAAAAAAGTGCTCCTTGGTAAACTAAAATGAAAAATAATCAATATCATTTGCTAAATAAATGTCAACAATATGCGTTAGACAGCGTCTGATTTTTATGCGTCTAAAGGTTAACGATTCAAACTCATCGAATTTCAGTTCCAGCCAATTTCGGCATCTACGAAAACTGTATTTATTCTTTAGACCCAAGTTGTATTCGCTTATTGTTTATCATCTCTGTTCTATTTATTTTCATTTATTCAGTCAAAGTTTCAATTAATATGACATTGTGCAAGCTCTAAGGCAGAAATTAAGGACATACCTCCTAACTTCGTTACTCATCAATATCAGAAATATTTCCTCCTAATTTAAAACTGAAATTTAAGTACAAATTAATCTGTTATTAAATCTCTAAGATATTAAGCATGACTTGATACTTCAATAGTTAGATTTCTTCCATTCTGAATGTGTCGATTATATCATATAATAGCACTCGTTTGTCGGTAAAATCTCGATTCCTTTACATAAACAGGTGAACAGACTGTGTCGATATTTCATTGATGAGTTCGTAATTGTATCATCATTCTGCAGATGTCCACAATAAGTTCTTCTATAATTGTCCGTGAGCCAAACTTTTCCGACTTTTTTTGCGAATTTTCGGGATTTCATTTCTGGTCCAATTTTCAGGGTGTACAGCATAACCACAGAAAATACAAAATTTGGCAAATGTGTTATCCACATTCAAGAGAGATCTATTTATATTTATAATAATTCCTAAACTATTTGTTTATGTCTACCCCAATATCTGGTCTTTACACCTATTTTTCTACACTCACATAAATCCACGAAAATACACACATACCCCACACGCAATAACATATATAAAAATAAATGTGCTCTAATCTAAATTGGCATCTATGGAATGAACATAAGCAAACCATATGGACATTCACTCTCGTTCCATCTAGGTAACTTGCTGCACCATATTTGAACTAATTTGTTACTATGTGCGTAATACCTAATACACCATTGTGTATACATTAGAGTTCTCGGCTTTAAATAAAATACAGTATTTGACAGTCAAGATTTTGTTTTATCAGTTTTTAATTTTGGTTACCGTGACTTTGTAGCAGTACAGTTATAAAAACAAAAAAAGCTTCGATACTTTCTCTCTCTCCTCTACAACACTCTGTGCACGAGATGAGATTATGTATACCGGGAATTTGAGATAGCTGAGGTAAGGATTGGTCTGCTAATTAAAAATAGTTATATATTGATTTTAGTTACTGAGACAAATTCTTTGTTTAAAACCAGTGTTAAGTCAAAAAAATATATAAATATAACGGTTTTGGAACGAGGTTACCACATTCGCTTAAATCTGCTATTGTGAGTATTATGCTGTGGATATAAGTAGACAAATTGGCCTGAAGATGGACAGGGGATTCACCTTCCGAAATGTCGCCAGTAAACAAAGTTGTGATTGAGCCGCATTTTCATTGGGACTAATACAAACTCAGCCCGATCGAAGACAAAACAAAATAGGAAATTGTGATCAATCGGCTCTTTGTGAAACTGTACGTGCAAAGCTACTACCCACGTACGCGAAACGCGGGATTGGAAAAAAACATATGGAATGACATCCATGTCTATCTGTGATGTCTCGATTTATTTTTCCTTGTAACTTAACTTTGTTCTGTCCCTTTGGTAACAGCGCAGAATGTGCAGCTTAGAGTTTGTATGCTAATATTTTTTTTAAATTTCTGTCGCTATTGTATAGTTTGTAATACCATATGTGCAACTGATTTTCTTCTTCATTTTTTGCCAATTTGATCGAAAATTAATTAATGGGTCAGGTGCTTATATCAAGACCGCAACCTTGATTATAATAATTATTTTTATCACCGCACCCGCAACCAATGTTACTTTAATCCGATCGAATGTTTATTGAGTCTGGTCGAGTGGGTGTTTGGACTCACCTTGATCCTAGTATAAATTGTTGTTGGGTTTGTGATTTACAATGGACAGTCGTTTAAATATCATTTGATGAAACTTTAGATGTTAAACCGGGCGCTAGGCTAAAGCAATTTCTAATACAACCTATTAACTCAACGTGGTTTGTGAATAACCTGATATACTACAAAGTATTAAAATGATGTCAAGAAAAATTATGGAATTTTAAAATTTTTATGTCCTCTACATAATTTATAGTTACGAATAATTTCTACCTACAAGTTAAAGGTATTCCTAAGGGAAAAAAAGGTATCTGTCACAGTTGCTAATATTTTCATATATTATTTAGAAACAAATCTCTTGTTCAGATTTGCCTATGAAGTGAACTTAT
Organism: Eudiplozoon nipponicum; assembly: GCA_029291075.1. Lineage (NCBI taxonomy): Eukaryota > Metazoa > Platyhelminthes > Monogenea > Mazocraeidea > Diplozoidae > Eudiplozoon > Eudiplozoon nipponicum. The sequence goes on from JAQBSW010003571.1 coordinate 78,089, forward strand.
ATATAATTTTCTTAGATGACATTTTCTTAACTTGGAATCATGAGGATGAGGAGATGGAGAATTTTCTGTATTTAGCTAATAAACTCGGAGTGTTAAAATTTACATTGGAAGAAGAAGGACGAGAAGAATTATTATTTATGGATGTAAAATTAAAAATTTGTGTCAGATATTAGAAAAAGATGTTTGTAAGAAAGATACTTATTCGGGTATCCTCTTGAATTCCTGCTCTAATCACCCTTTTGGATAAAAAAAGTCATTATAGTATCTAGGATAGTAAAAAATCTTAAAATAATGTATTTTAAATATGGGGACAAAGAACAGAAGAAATTGAAATAAATATTCAGGATAACTGATTCTACCACTTTCCGGATTGAGTAAAAACATTAGGACATTATCAACGAAAACAACATATTAACAGTATTAAGTTAATCATTTACTATGGACAATAAGCTACCGATTAAAAAAAAATAGAACCCTTCAAAACATTATTGGTTTTTAAGATGACTTGTAAAATTTGTAAACTCAAGTATATAGGTGACACCATTCGTCCAATAAAGGTACGTAGAGGGAAACATAAAAATTCATGCAAATATAGACATAGTCATAGATAGGTTCTACTCAGGCACTCAATGGAGACAGGACATCAGATAAACAGGGATGATTGTTAACGGATTGCATTATGTAAGTGAAATAGATTAACCAGGTTGATTGGGATATCAATTAAAATAAAATCAGGAATGAACACCATGAATGTGACATCAGTGGAAAAGTCATTAAACCCCTTATTTATTTATGCCTTCTCGAATGGCAACAATCTTGAATTAGAGGAATCAGAATTAACAATAAATCTGTCAGAGAGACCGCGACTAGGAATTTGAAATAGTAAACAAAACAGTTTAGATAGATATTAGATTGATGTTTATTTCAAGCTCGCAAACCTGATTTAAAGAATTGTTACCACCACCCGCGCAATCTTTTATTATTAAATTTGAAATTTATCGGATATATTATAAATATAGTGAATCTTTTGCACTATATGATCTTACATAGTTGATTTAGATACACATATTATATGTTTTATTCATGTATATATATATATATATATATATATATATATATATATATATATGGATATATACGTGAATATTTTAATAAGATTTGGGCGGAAGTCACATTGTTGCATATATGTTTAGTTAGATATAAATATTATATAGGGTTTGTACGAGTAAATATATATGGATTGATGTTATTTTCTGTTTATGTAAGTTGTAGGTGGAAGTCACATTGTTGCTTATATATTTATTGAAATATGCATAATATATAAATGGTATGGAGAAATATATATGTAGGATTCTATATATTCATATAAGTTGTAGGATGAACTCACTTGGAAGCTTACATGACTATTAAGATATGCACAATATATATGGTGTGTACACTTGTATATATGGTTGGATATTTAAATTCTCATATAAGATATTAGAGGAACTCACATGGTTGCTTAAATTCTGATATATTTATATATAATATATGTTGTGTAGACGTGTATATGTAAATTCGTGTATTCATATGAAATGTATAAATAGATGTATATATATATAAGAGAAAATCGTAGGTAGATGAAATTTAAAAAACACTCTTAGGTACATATATATATATATATATATATATATATATATATAGGTTTTGTACACTAAATATAAATATATTTAATATTAACAAATGGATTTTAGATAATATCATAATCGTGTATATATAGGTATGCATATTACATATATATATATATATGTAAATATAAGATTAGTATAAAAAATTTAAAATAAGTTAAGAATATATATATATATATATATATATATATATATATATATATATTTATATATATATATTCTTTTGATGTAGGATTTAATATAGTTTTACACTTCACATTGTACAAAAACCTACCAGTATTGATTATAAAAATTGGTTCAAGGCTGCATTAATTGAGCAGGCTTCACATTTGAAATCGTCTAAATGCGCAGAACAGCATGCATTGACAAAGCAACATCTAAATGCGCTTAGAGGTATCAGCAGAAATGCAGACATCAAAATACTACGCGCTGATAAAGGCAAGAGCGTAGTTATAATGGACAAATCTGACTACATACAAAAGATGGAAAACGTGTTAAAGGACAATACAAAATTCACACGTCTAGACGATAAATCAGATGAAATAGACAAGGTGGAGCGCAAAGTAATAAATGAAATTAAGATTTTGACAGATGCCGGTTTTATTGATGAGGCCACTGCACAGAAGCTCAAGCCAGTTGGATCATCTACACCAACAATGTACGGATTACCAAAAACACAAAAAATGTTGTCCTATGAGACCAATTTTATCAATGGTAAATTCTCCGTTTCATGCACTAGCTAAATGCAAGCAGAAGAAGCACGTACAAGCATTGAGCTTGAACTGTATGTGACGCACGCAATTGATTAGTTTCCGTTTTTCACACTCTCTCTATGTTCACATATTTCTAATGAAACGGCCAAAAGTCAATGAAAACATTTTGTGAGCATTAATATCTCGATATTCGCCACAAAAACGCGATTTAGAAGCAACCAGAACGAACAACAAATTCCAATGGAGCACACGCAATTCACATTGGATCCAATACTAGATTCAGCAAAACTCACCGTATCATAATTTAATGCAAGATTTATGAAGCCAAAATTTTGACCTCTCCATACAGCCAGTTGGATCATCTGCACCAACAAAGTACGGATTTCCAAAAACACCCAAACAAGGTTGTCCTATGAAGCCAAATTTATCAATGGTAAATTCTCCGTTTCATGCACTAGCTAAATGGCTAGTTCGTCTACTTGAAGTATTACGTAAACTACAAGGTAATTATTCGGTTCCCGATTTGTTTGAGTTTGTAAACAAAATTCAAGATATAAATGTTTAAAACATGATTATGGTATCTTTTGATG
>JAQBSW010003572.1:0-81056 GCA_029291075.1 Eudiplozoon nipponicum
ATAGAACACCAAATCGAGTTGGTGGAACCACTACCTTGTTCGCCGAAGGCTCAACCGTTAGCACAACATAAGCAGCAGGTTGCTATTGAAGAATTTAAGCGGTTGAGAGAAGAAGGAATTTGTTGGCGTTCAAATTCCAACTTTGCATCTCCAATAGTGGTTGTTCCCAAACCTGAACCAGGTCAATGGAGGGTTTGTGGTAACTATCGTCTATTGAATTCGATAACGAAAGGCGATTCGTATCCTCTACCGAACCAGAGTACTTTGCTCAGGGATATAATGGGGTATGAGGTATATACAACGTTAGATCTGCAGAAGGCGTACTATCAAGTACCTATGGAGGCAGAATCTATACCGCTCACAGCAGTGCGATTCCCCGGAGGAGGATCGCATGAATTCTTATGTATGCCTTTTGGGTTGAAGAACGCAAGTCAGACATTCCAGCGTCTGGCAGATGAAGTTCTTCAAAACTATTCATTTGCTAGAGTGTATAGAGATGACATCATTATATATAGTCAATCTAGAGGGAACACCGGGAGCATTTGGACATCATTTTGTCTAAGCTAGAACATTATGGATTGGTAGTGAAACCAGAAAAGAGTAGGAATGGTTGCTCTACCGTAAAATATCTTGGACACACCATTTCCAAAGATGAAATCAAGCCCTTGGAAGACAAGGTACAAGCAATCAAGGATGTGCCAGAACCTAGAACTGTACGCCAGCTGCGTAGATTTTTGGGCATGATTAGCTACTATCGTCGGTTCATACCAGGTTTAGCTGGAATTTTGTGGTAGCTCACTCGACATTTAGTTCGTGAACGGAGCACTATCAAGAAGTCCTGGCCTATTAATTTTAACCAAGAAGAAAAGGAAAAATTCCAGAGGGCCAAAGATCTGATAAGCCAAATAACCACATTAGCACCTGTGGATTGGACTAAGCCGTTTGAGCTTGACACAGATGCTTCTGATGTAGCCATAGGAGCAGTGTTGCATCAACGGGAAAATGGTATAGTCAAGCCGATTGGATTCTATAGTCGGAAACTCCAAGATCGCGAGAAGCGATATGACACGCTTGGGAAGGAGTTACTAGCAGTTTATTCTGCAGTGTTGCATTTTGAGCAATACCTAGATGGACATCAGTCTATGATATTAACTGATCATAAACCGTTGTTGAGTATCCGTGGGAAAGCAGATAGGCTAAATTATTCTCGGCGGGTGAATTCACAAATAACCCGACTCGCAGAATTTGATTTTACCATTTGTCATATCTCAGGAAAAGATAAAGCGGTGGCAGATACTCTCAGTAGACCAGACGTATCAGATGAAGATATGATTCGTTCAGAGTCACTCGTATGCTCTATTGTATCTTCTAATGATTTTGTCCAACAATTGATGGAAGCACAAGGTCTTGATCCTTTAGTAGATGTGTTGAAAAAGAATCCTACATATACACGCAGGAAGATTCGAGATAAGTGGTTATTATGTGAAATCTCCAGGAGTCAAATTAGACCTTATGTACCGTTAGAATTAAGGTATAAGGTAATTCAGCAGCTACATGAATTCAGTCATCCTTCCATTTAGGCAACTATCAGGATGGTCACTGATAGATATGTATGGCCTAAGATGTCGAAAGACATAAGAGCCTGGATAAGGACATGTGCCCGGTGTCAAACTTGTTAAGTTTGGCGTCATACCAAAACTGAAATTAAAACGATTGATATACCAGCGGGTCGTTTCATGCATGTTCATATTGATATAGTAGAAATGCCTGAGATTTCTGGCCAAAAGTATTTACTCACGATGGTTGATCGGTTCAGTCGTCAATTTGAGGTAGCAATCCTGAAGGACAGGACAGCTCAAGAGGTCTTACTTATGTTCTTGCATAATTGGGTGTCGCGATATGGTGTACCGGTAAGGGTAACTACTGATCGTGGTAGTCTGAACTGTTTATCAGATCATTGAATACAATGGGGATAGAAGTAAGACACACATGTGCTTATAATCCCAGAGCTAATGGGATGGTTGAGAGACTGCACAGGGAGCTGAAGGCTGCATTACGCTGCACCGGTGGATCCAGTTGGATACATGATTTGCCCATAGTTTTGTTGGCTTTGCGAAACAGATACAGAGTTCAGTTAGGAACATCCATAGCAGAACTTGTTTATGGAGAGCCATTGAGGTTACCTGGAAGTCTTCTAATAGGAGCTCCAAGTTGTCTCGATTGGGCCTCTAGTTCAGTAGATTGGTTTATTGGAGCATTGAGAGATAAAATGATTCGTTTAGCTCCAACCAAAACTAAAAGTCCAAAGTCTAAATTCTATGTATCTTCTGATTTAAAGCTGGCATCTCATGTATATGTAACTAACGAAAACAGACAGAATTGTCTGGCTCCATTCAATCATATGACTGAGAAAAATGCATTTATAGAAGTAAATGGCACAGTAGAATGTGTAACACTGGATCGCTGTATTCCACAGTTTATTTGGACGGAGGAGGAGACTGAGGAACAGTATTCACCGAAGTATCCAGAAGTTGAGGCGAGATGTGACTCAGAAATTGGTGAGAAAAACGAAGAGTCGAATAAATATGGAAAAGAAGTAAAGATTAAAACCAAGACAACTGAGAATAAAGAACAATGCAATATGAATATGAAATCTGGTGAAGTACCAGCACAACCCGTTGAAACTCGTTCTGGAAGGGTCATCAAGAAACCGAAGAATGAAGACTACATCATGTATGCTTAATCATCTTAAACATGAGAGTGTATGTAGAGGTTAATTGAATTTTTGTACATCAAATAAATCCTCATATAAAAATAAATCAATTTTATTTTTGGACATTTGATGTTATCGCTGTTTTCGTAAAACAATAATGTAATATTGTAATTATTTTTCGAAATTCTTTTGTTCATATTGTCGAAGTTTTTGAGTTGTCTTGTAGAGGGAAATGTGGGAGTTTTTGATCTGATTTGCTGAATTGCACAAGCGGGACACTGCGTGTTTCCATCTCCGACTTTTTATTAATAAATCGTTGTAATCTTCTTATCGATTGTTCTTTTTAATTATCAGCGAAAGGAACCACAAATTTCTTTTGGGGTATTTAAAGTGTATATTTGTTTTAAGGTCTCAATCATTCCGGTTTAGTAACCTGTGGATATCAGCGAATCCTGGTAAGCTTACTTATTTAAAATAATATATAAATTGCAAGGAATTTTTATAATATTATGACTGGTTTATTAAATACTGAGGATACAGAGCAGTTGGCTAGTGGACTTAAGGATTGTAGCTTAAGAAATAGTTCAGAGGAACTTAAGTGTTCCAAGATAGATGATCATTCCGCATATATGGATTTTCCGGGCCTGGCATCCAAGAGACCCCTTTATGGTAGTGACCAAAGGGCCTCTACATTCCAAAACACATGTCGTTGTGAATAGAACAGAATAGAATAGAATATCTTTTTTTTATTTTATTTTATATAAAAAGATATTATTCGTTTATTTTTCAAGAATGTTCAATGTTTTAATACTTGACAGTATATATACTTTGAATTGTTCGCAGTTTCAGTTTAGGTTGACTTTGCGTAACTGGTAGTTATATACTTGGCGTGCTGCATTTATTTTATTTCCTACAGTTTAAGTTTACTCTATTTCTACAATATATTCCTGCTAACACATTGTCTTTGTTCTTTCGTACATATTAGGGACGGACTGGAACAAGTAATTTAATAAATATGTTTTTCACGTTTATTTCGTTCCAGGTTATTTGTTCAGGTATAAGGTTTCACATTCTGCTTGCCTAACATTAGGTATCAAATTAATAAGTAAGCACGATCGACATGGAAGCTAATCTTAAGTTTGAGGACACTAGCAAATTAGCTCAAGATATGGCAGGTATGAATTTAATAGATGTGAATTAGAGTACAAGCTTGTCAGATTCCATTACACAATTAAAGAATGATCACGATCTGGCATCTATGGTGTTCTCAGATAACAATAGGTTTGGAGACTTTACACCGTGTAGAGGCTCCATACATATTAGTAACTGAGATCCTCGTAGATGCCAAGTCGTTATCAATCTTAACTTGCCCATTTGAATTTAAGCAAGAATTGTCATTGACATCCATTAACTTAATGCCTGCAATATCTTGAGCTAATTTGCTTTTGTCCTCAAACTTAAGATTAGCTTCCATGCTGTGTATGACGCAGTTCTACATTTTTAGCAATATTTAGACGGTTATTAGTTCAAATTATTGACAGGTGATAGGCAGTTGATAAGCATACATGATAAAAAACAAGGCTTAATTACTCTCGCAGGGTGAATTCCCAAATTACCCGATTAGCAGAGTTTGATTTCACTGTCTCTTATATTGCTGATAAAGAGAATGTGGTAGTAGATGCAATTAACAGACCGAATGAAGCAGATGTCAAGCTGATACGTCAAGGTTCATTGAAGAATCTAGATGATTCTCCGAACAATTTAGTCAATCAAATCAAGGAAGCGCAAGAATCGGATCCCTTTACGATAGTTTTGTCTAAGAGACCGAGATATGTTAGCAAACTTCTCAGTGGCAAGTGGTTGTTATGCGAAACGTCCAGAGATCAACAAAGAGCGTATGTGACGTTGGAGATACACGCCAAAATAATTTATCAATTACACGATTTGGGACATCCATCCATAAAAGCCATCACTAGATTAATTATGATAGATATGTATGGCCGCATATGTCTAAAGACATGCGGGCTTGGGTAAGAGTCAGTGCCAAGTGTAAAATCTGTAAGGTTTGGAGACATACTCGAACTGAGATACGGAATATTGGGATACCAACCGGACGGTCAAACGTACACATATGGACATTTTGGAGATGCCCGAAATTAACGGTCAAAAGTATTTGCTAAAAATGGTTGATTGATTTATTCGCCAATTTGAAGTAGCAATTTTGAAGGATATATAAGTGCAAGAAGTCTTGTTCGCGTTCCTGCATAATTTGGTGTCGCAATGTGGTCTACCGATAAGGGTCACTAGTTATCACGGTAGTTAACTTATGTCACAGCTTTCCATAAGATCACTCAATATCAGGGGAATAAATGTATTGCATACTAGCGCATACAATCATCGTGCAAATGGGGAGGTAGAAAGTCTGCATAGATAATTGCAAAATGCGTTGAGGTGTACTAGTGGAACGAGCTGGATGCATCATCTCCCTATAGTATTGCTCGACAAGCGCAACAGATATAGGGCACAATCAGGAAATTCAATAGCAGAATTGGTATATGAAGAACTATTATGCCTGCCTGGAGATCTACTTGGCAGTCCAAGTAGTCTTGATGTGGCTTCTAGTTTTATATATTGGTTTGTTGGAGCATATAGCGATAAGATCTGCCATTTAGCTTTCTAAAAGAATAATTGCAATGCGCAACAGATAAAGGGCACAATTAGGAATCTCAATAGAAGAATTGGTATATGGAAAACCATTAAGATTGCCTGAAGATCTTCTCATAGACACTTCAAGTAATCTTGAATGGGCTTCCAGCTATATAGATTAGTTTGTAGGAGCACTTAGAAATGACATGAGTCCTTTAGCTCCGACAGAAACCAGAAAAGTAAAAACCAATTGTTATGAGTCCTCCAATCTAAGATCGGAATCACCTTTTCATGTAGCTAATGAAAATAGGAAGTAATGCCTGACACTATTTTGAAAGAACCGTATAATTTCAAAAGGACAATAGATAAAAATGTCATCATAGAAGTAAATGGTATGAAGGATTGTGTTTCTTTGGATCGTTGCAATCCACAGTTTATCTGAATTAAGAACGAGACCGAAGAACTAGATGAGTTAAAGGACCATCGTTCCATGGACGTGTCTAATGTGTGCAATCCAACCAGGCAGGCACAAAAATCGAACCATCAACTTTTACACTACGCGTTGTCCACCGCATCGATTTCATGCTCACCCGAGTTACAAGATCATTACGCGCCATCAACGTCAAACGAATGAACAGTACAAAAGGCAAATGTACAGTGTGCAACGTCCACGTAAGATGCACCCGTTTGCACGACTCGCTCAGGAAGGGTTCAGTGTCAGCCAAACAACAAAGAATACGTCTATTACTAGATATGTTTTTTAGGTAGTACATGTAGAGGAAGATATTTCCTCCGATAAAAATAATATAACAAGTATTGTTTAATTTAAATCACCGTGGCTGACTGGAACGAATATGATTAAAAAAGTAATTATTTGTTTAATTTCTATAACATTCATTGTTTAAACCCTTTTGAGTCTACATAATTTTGAATAGTACGTAATTTGAGTTTCTGTATTTCTTACGTGACTGGCGTGATTTTCTCTGTCATCTTTTTATTGCCATTTCAATTCTAGGTTCAATTCTACAAATGTTAATCTTAACAATATATTCCTGTGAAAACGAGTTTCCGTTTACATTTTTAAATATTGAAATCGTTCAGGAATAGGTAATTTAATTAAATACTGTTTGTTGCAAAGAACTAATATATATGCAAGTATGTATTAGGTTTTGCGAACCTAGTAACAAATTAGTTCAGTTGTGACCAGAAGGATAAACCAAAGGCAGCATGAACGGAAAGTATAATCTCATGCACTTTCGTTTCGTGCTTACTGGCGACTCATCAGTAGGAGCCGGTATTACGCCCTTTAACCACTATATATTTGGTAGAAGAATGTGGAATGGAATGAGCCACTCAGATGAATAGTACACTACACACAATTTTCCGTTACTTAGTAACATATGTAACTAGGTTAGTTTATTTTTCCTTTAGGTGGAGACAACACTACATGGGAAAGTAGTATTGAAATGAACAATTATATAATTAAATGACCATTGGTTGCACGGGCGGTGATAACAATTATTATAATCAAGTTTAAGGTCTTGATATAAGCACCTGATCAAACAGTTACTTACATATGTCAGTATAAACTAAGAAATGTATAGTGTAGAAAAGGCAATTTATCCAGCAGGACGGTTGATTATAATAATTGTTATCACCGTCCGCGCAACCAATGGTCGTCTAATTCAATAAATCATTATTAAAATTCATTAATGGAAGATTAAAATACATTACTTTATATAATGATAAAACTTTTACCAATTCCTTTTAATCTATTTTTGACTGTCATGGCTATAATGTGGTGGTAGGTGATTTTAATAAGTTACATGACTGTGAAATAATCAATTTTTTTTCTAATCATGATCTCAAGCAGATTATAAATGAATCAGACAGAGGTTCGCAATGCTTACATCATGTATACTTAGAAATTGAAAGGGTAAAATCACACAGTTATGATGTTGTTAACTATTTCAAAGAATTGGATCACAAAAAAATTATTTTACAATGGAACATCTTGAGTAGCAAAACACAGAAACTTAATTTTGAAAATGCACACGTGCACTGTTCCAGAATCAACTGGAACCTTTTTAGAGAATTAAGCATACTGATTGATTATGAAAGTTTTTATTTCTTGAACACTGACGAATTTGTTTCTTCTGTTTCATCGTTATTATCTATTTTATTTCAGGCATCTACGTTTACGGACATTATACTCAAAACGAATTAATAGGAAATTATGTAACACTAAGAATTAAACGAGATAATGTAATAAAGTGTAGTCTTATCAATAGTATTAAACAAATGAGGTTAGGCATTCGATTGATAACGAAATGAATATACATGATTTGTATACTATAAATATAAAATTAGAATATAGATATTTTGACATGTAAATCCAAGGCACGAAAAGAAATTTCATGGAACTACCTGACCCTTCTGGGACCAGGAACCAGGACTTGTTATTGACAGTGATGAATTGATAAAATTAATGTTAAAAATCAAAATCAGAAAAACGAAAATATCACCTTTGGTATTTCGATTGATAACTGTTTCAATTACCTTAACCTTGGCTGAATGTGCTCTGCAAACTTTATAAATAGAATTTTAAAGAATTGAAATACCAATCGATATACTAACGATAGTAGCTAAACCGTTTCAAAAGTAAGTAAGCCAACGTGCGCCAGTGATTATAGATTAATCTCTATTATCCCTTCGTTTTTGAAGATAATAGAACGATTGATACTAGATCATTTAGAACGTATGTTGCCGGCTGATTTTGATTTATGTCAACATGGCTTTACGAAAGATAGATCGACAACTACTAATATGCTTTCTATGTGGAAACATGTAATTACATTAGATGAAAATAAGTTAGATGCATTAATTGTATTTATAGATATCTCAAAAGCTTTTGACTCTACATCTTTTGATGCTATTTTGAATGCGATTAGTTTGTTGAATATTGATCCGAATATTTTTAGATTACTTAAATACTATTTATATAATCGAAGAATGAGTATTCATGTAAACGATTTGTTATCAAAATCGAGACGAGTAACAGATGGAGTTCCACAGGGATCAAGTTTGGGGCCAATTTTATTTAAAATCGTATTTGCACATTTGGAAACTAAGATCCTTAACGGTCGAGTTTGCGAATTCGCTGATGATTTAAAAATAATCTTCCCAATTAATCCAAAAAATGTGGAATTCTCCAAAAATAATATTACATTAGATTTGTATGATTTGAGTAGATATTTGATTACACTAGGGCTGAGAATAAACAATAAAAAGACGAGAGCTTTAAAAATAGGTAACAGAACAAACTTTAATTATGTTTATTTTCATGATGCTGTGATTAATGATGTGTTTGAGATTAAACTTATGCAAGAAATAAAGGATTTAGGCATAACTATTCAATGTACAACTTCTGCTGAGAGACATATTGAAAGTATAGTAGGCAGTGTTAAGAAAAGATAGGCACTAATAAATTGAAATATCTTATCGAATGACATAAAACTTAAAATGTATATAATATGGATTAGACCGATGCTAGAATATGCTGTCGCTTCTTGGATTCCATTAAAAAGCGTTTGTCCAATAAGATAGAAGCTGTACAAAGAAAAGTTGTGAAACAAATTAGTCCTATTTCCTGCACTATATACACCTCCAGATTACAGTTTGTATCACTGGAATCTTTGTGGTTTTGGAGGATGTACTATTGCATAAAAGTTTTCCATTTGAACCAGTGGACTGGTGCCTATATGACTCTGATAAGAAAGAGTCATGAAGTTGGAACTAGATCTGGACATTTGGCAATATCTCCTCCTTTGGTGGGGAATGTTGCGAGCAAGTTATTCTCTTTTTCGAAAATCTACAAAATTTATAACCAATTGCCAAAGGGGCTTAGAGAAATGCCTCCATCTAAGATGTCTTTTAAATTTTTATCTACTGAACTAGAAAAAGTCTACAATCCTGCTGATATTTTTTATTTTGATTATGATAATACTTTCTCATGGTTGAATAAAAGACAAGAATAATTGTTATCGGAAACAGAATTTCTTGAGATTTTTATTTCCAAGTTTTGTATTATTAAAATTGAAATATTATGCATTATATCATCATGTTAGTCAACAATACATACAATCAATTGCTAGTCATGGTTCTCAATTTTCTTGCATAATGTTACACTCGAATTATACCATAATTTTTCCTATTTTTGATGATGTATCTATTATTCTTTACCGCGGAACTTTCTGATATTGATATATTGTACAGTACAACTAGTGAGATTTACTTATCTACATGAGACAAATTGCACATATTAATGTGATGTGATAACTTTTTTTTATATTGTACATTTTCCAATTTATTATTTGATGGAACATGTGTGGTTTGAATCCAAATAAAGATATTCTATTCTATTCTATTCTATATCTATAGCCGAACACAGCCAATAAAATCTCCAAAAAAATGAATATTAAAGTCAACAGTGACATGTCATTATTTTCGTCAAATTAAAGAAGGGAATTTTAATTATTTCAATATTTAAAAAATATAACTTTGTTTAAGATACCAGCTCTAATTTCAAATGTTCAAAAATAAAAATTGATTAGACTTCATATAGAGAGTTAATCAATCTCCAGACTACATATAGGTTTCTTTCAATTCCTCGAAAATTTAATTGACCTCTACATTCAACAAATAAAAACATTTATCTGGTATCTTTTTTTTCCTTATGGTTCTATAACCATGCAAATGTTCATTACTTTTGTAACACCCCGGCTGGAAGTAGGTGCTCTGCGACGTTACTAAGAAGACCAATAATAAATCGAAATTGGCAACTATAGTGGGTGGCCATTATCATAGCCAGAAAAGCGTTCACCGGAAAATGCCGTGAACGTTTAAAATATTTTGCATTGTGGGAGTGTCCAGAAAACTTTCTAGACTCTTGCTCTGTACTCCTGTTCGTTGGCTTGTGATCCCTTGATTAGATGCACCTGAATAAGTAGAATTGTCGAGCAGGATGTTTTAGTTGCTGTTCGAAGGTCTAGAATTGTCTTGTTGAAGATCTGCGGCAACAAGAGATGGCTGACACACGTAGAAATCCGATTAAAAATTGATCGATTATGTATGACTGGATGCGCAACAAAAGAAGATTGGCGTGACTGTAGACTATGTAACAAGATGAATCAGCGTGGTTAACGCATGTAGTAAAGTCGGCGTAGTTATTCAGTAAGCAGGGAAGGCGACAACAATCACATGCATCAAGAAGAACAGATAGTGCATTGCGTGGAAATTGCATCGAGCTTATATAGATGCGAAGTTTCACGCAATTGATCAACGGTAAATTTGCGTGTTCTCGTTGATCCAGCGTATTAAAATTTGAAGTTTATTTCGACAGTGTATCGGCGACTTAATCTGAGCCGTTACACTATACATTGGCATGCTGAAATAATTGTAACGTCTCAAGAAGAATTCGCCGACAAATTTAATTTACGCGGCACCAATTAAAACAAACAAAATTTGCCGTTAAACAATGGCGTGCGAGCTTTCGATTTCAACGCTATATAAGCACGGTGCATTTACCATGCTTGTCATTTAGTCACGTTTGATTTCTGCCGCGCATTAATCGTACGTAACACTGACTGTACACCTACGCTGACTTCTGGACTTGCTTCACAAGCAGAGTCACCTAGTCACGCCAATCATGTTGTTGCAAAACTAGTGAGATGGAGCAAAATCTATTTATTGGACCTCTTCGTGTGCCAATCACCACGGTGTTGTCGCAGATCTTCAACGAGACAATTCTGTGCATTCACACAGCCTATCACCTCTGGTTTCAACTCTACAGAAGGAGGACCACCAGCCAATCAACCAGAGCCGGCCTTTAGTGTTAAGAAGTACTTTTAGACAGTGCTACACTACCTAGCTTTCTCGGCATTTGCTGGAGAACGCAATTACGGCCCTAATAAGGGCCACAGCCTCCACGCTGCCTAACTTTGTTTGTAAAGTTGTGCGGCATTTACTTAAACCTGGAAAGTTTACAAATTGGCGACCTCGCCAGGATACTGAGAACAGTACTGTTTTCTTGACTTGTTTTTATATCACAAAACTTTTGGCACAAATACAATCGACCGTGTTTCTTCTTTATTTTATTACACAATACAGTAAATTGACGTTAGCACATACCACAATTTTTTACCCTGGTTTTGAATCTTTCATAAATCCCAGTCTTGTAGGCATTTGTCGTTTGGAAGCAAATATTTTTTTGAGGGATGATATTCAATCATCAATAAAAAATTTTATCTCCTACATACAAACTGTGCCAAACTGTAAAAAAAACTGGACACCGAATTAAGATCTCATCATTTTTTCTGTGCCAAATTGGAAAACTGTGGTCGACAATTTTTTATTTTATGAAGGCACATTATTTTTTTGACTGTTCTAAACTAGTAAACGCTGCAAGCTGATTTGTAAATTTATGAAAGAACAGATTTCGTCAGTTTTCTGCGTACGTCGAAGCTCATTGTGTCAGTTTCAACTGTGGAAGCAGATTTTGGTAAGCGTTTCGCTTCACGTATTTTTATATATTTCATCTTGCTTATAAATTTATGCTTTTAAGATCCCGTAAGATTGTTAGAATGTCAGGTCCAATTTTATATATCGATGTGCCTGCATGGGTTGCAGATTGTGTGTTATACTTTATGCGCGTAGACTCCACTTTCTCCATGATTCCAGATTATGACGTTCACCAAAAACCGTTAAAGGTTTTTGCTAAACTACCATCAGAATTTCGGCGACGGATTTATTCGAAGCATGAGGCTATTAGGAAACTACACAATCCCATTTTGGGCCTCAAAAATGAAGAAGAATCTTTTGCTGGATCCAACTGAAACTGAGCAGATAATAAATAAATATGCGCAGTTAGACCAGCCAAACCTTGGCCCCATTGAGATTTTAAGGAAATTGCGTAGACGTTGGTATAAAACCAATATTTCTGATCGCAAAGCTAAGGTTGTTTTTATTAACAATCTTCCCCTAGTCATTAAAATTGTTCGCCAGACAACTCTCCAACTCTCTCTTAATAGATGACTTATCAGATAGATGCGAGTTAGAATTTTGGATTTTGAAACATAAATTAAATTCGTCATCCTTTTGTCCTTCCCCGCAGGTTGGTAAAATCATCTTTTTAAGGAGGGCAATAGCAAACATGGCTAAAGTTCTAGAAGGATTAGCCATAGGGAAATCCTAGCTGAATCAGGTGAGCGCACGACCCATTTTTCCATCCAAATCACGAAATAACAGAAACAGCGATCTAGATCCCCACAATATTTTAATAGATATACCACAAAGAACTGGTGCTATAATCACCAAAAACATTTTTATTCATGACAAGTCTGTGTCTGCCGTTCGGAAGAATTACTAAATGAAAGCCGATTTCCACAGTTGACGAGTAGGGCCACAGAAAACTTGCGCAGTGGAGCTTCAGGATCGTTAGATGTATGGCGCAGAAAGTAGAAGACCGTACTTTGTTTGCATCAACGGCATCAACGGTTAAACAAGTAAGCAATCATATACAATCTAACATCCCTATTGACTCTTTTCGTCCACGCCGAATATGTCACACAGACAGCCAAACTGACAATAAAATTTGCAATGACCAGCCTAACAACCCAACAAACTTCTGTATCTTCTTGATTTCAGACATGGTGAAGAATTCATCGTAGACACAGGTGCTGCAGACCCAGTTCTTAAGCGTAATTCAATGGCCGTGGTGTCGCTAGGCGTTTTACTCGCAACAGCTACAGGGGAGTCCAAACCTACTTATTGCTGCCGGCATCGCACACTCCCCATCGGTTTACGGCGTGAATTTACTCAAAATTTCGTCGTCGCTAAGGTCTCACACAAAATAATAGGCCTTGATTTCCTTTCGAAATTTAGGCTCATTGTTGATCTTGCTAATCAAATGATCGTCGACCCCTCCACCGAACTTGAACAAAGTTTCTGGACACTTGCCTCCGAGCGTTCGGAGTTAAAGGTCATTCATCCAATCCCATCGCATTATTCAGCAGAGATATCAGCAGCTCTTCGAGAATACAAGTCGCTTTTCGATCTTAACAAGTCAGAGCTTCGAGTCTCCAACAGGATACACCATATCGTCACAGAAGGACAACCTATTGCACTCAAGAAGCGACCACTGGCCTCTGCTAAACTGAAAACTGCCCAAGAGGAATTCTTAAGGCCTTTGGAAGATGGAATCATCAGGCCATCGAAAAGTTCATGGGTGTCACCACTGCACTTAGTCTCCAAATCAAACGGATCGTACAGAGCCTGCGGAGATTACCGTAAGCTAAATTCAGTGACAAAATCTGATGCATATCCTATTCCAAATATTAACACCTTACTTGAAAAACTCAACGGCAGCAATTTCTTCTCAGTGATTGACCTCAGACAAGCCTACCATCACATCCCGGTAGCACCAGAGGATATGAAAAGACTGCAGTCATCACTCCATTTGGCCTTTTCGAATATCTTTACATGCCTTTTGGACTTAAGTGTGCTACAAAGACTTTCAAAGATTCATAGACAACAAACTTTACGACGACTCTGCTTATTGTATGTCATATCTCGATGACATAATGGTATTCAGTCTAGACTTAGAATCTCATGCCAAGCATCTACGAAATGTCCTCTCACGCTTATCCAACCACGGACTCAAGATCAAATGTGACAAGACGCAGATTGCAACGACATCCATGGACTTCTTAGGGCATCGTATCACGCCACAAGGTATTCAACCTTTGCCGTCAAAGGCGAATTCAATCAAGAATATCAAGTCACCGAAGACAGTTAGCGAATTGCAGAAAATTCTGGGAGTACTAAACTACAATCGCAAATTCCTTCCGAGCCTTTCAAAACAACTTTATCCTTTGTGCAGGCACCTGTGAAATCGAAAAGGACTTAGCAAGAATTCCATCATTGCTTGGTCATCCGAAGACGAGGAATTACTTCGACTTGCCATCAACTCGTTAGCAAATGCCACAATGCTAACGCGTCCAGATTTCGAAAAGCCATTTCTACTCACGACAGATGCTTCTGAATTCGCTATTGGAGCCACTTTGGAACAAGAGATCGACGGAGTTCGGAAGCCTATCAGTTTCTACTCGCGTACTCTCCAACCAGTAGAAACGAGGTACGACACTTTCGGCCGAGAAC
The DNA here is from genome assembly GCA_029291075.1 of Eudiplozoon nipponicum. Taxonomy (NCBI): domain Eukaryota; kingdom Metazoa; phylum Platyhelminthes; class Monogenea; order Mazocraeidea; family Diplozoidae; genus Eudiplozoon; species Eudiplozoon nipponicum. Next base: position 14,576 of record JAQBSW010003572.1, read on the forward strand.
TCCTCGCCATCCACGACGCAGTGCGCCATTTTATCAGCATCATTGGCAGTAGCAGATTTGTTGTTTTCACAGATCATGCACCATTAGTTAGCGCACTTCGAAACGCAACTTCATCTATCGCCAAGTACCCTGCCAGAGTGGAAAGACAGCTTTCACGTCTAAGCGAATGGCAATTTGACGTCTTTCACGTCAAGGGCAAACAGAACTTCATTGCAGATGCCCTGTCCAGGCCAGACGTCTCTCTACAACCACCTTCGCCGTCGCCATTCACTGTCAACTCCGTGACACTCAGTGAACCTGCACTAACGCCAACCTCCTGCAACTGAACAACGCGGCGACATTCACATTCAAAGATCAATAGCCCGTCACCCAACCAAGTTCATATGCCGTCTCTGGGAAAGCTTACCAATTGTTTACTTCACGGGTACGCAGCCCAACAAGCCAGTTCTGCCGACCAGCCTTCAGAGAAAGGTTTTCGATTCAATTCACTCAATTTCTCACCCAGGAAGCCAAGCGACTGTCCGACTTCTTACAGATCGTTTCTGGGGTCACAGACTTAGGCAGAATGTTAAACGATGGGTCTCTGAGTGTGCTATTTGTCAGAAAAACAAGATCACACGACACACTCGTTCTAAGTTGCAACATTTTCGGTCTACTTCTCGCCTAGCCATCGTCCACATCGACATAGTTCATCTGATAAAGGTTCAAGGTTTCAGTTACCTTCTAACTATGATCGATAGATTTACACGGTGGCCTGCGGCATTACCTCTTGGCACCATTTCTGCAGACGAAGTAACTAACGGTTTTATCTCTGCATGGATATCTAATTATGGTGTTCCCAATGAGGTCATCACGGACAGAGGCACTTGCTTCTCATCTGATCGTTTCAAAACCACCTTGCGGTACATGGGATGCATCTTACGCCAGACGACTGCCTACCATCCCCAAGCTAACGGTATGGTAGAGAGAATGCATAGGGAACTCAAAGCTGCTTTAGCATCCTCGTCCATTAATGGCAACTGGGTCGATGCACTACCTTTAGTTCTGCTTGCCATGCGTTCCCGTACTCGTGAATCCATTAAAACGTCTGCGTCACAACTCTTGTATGGCATGGATCTACGCCTGCCTAGTCAGCTCCCACGCGCATTACCCGCATGGGATGACCCACAAGACGAAGCTACCCGCCTCCGACTTCATTTCGGTAACACGACTTAACAGCAGCCGAGACATACCCTTGTCCAGTCTTTGTTCACACGCAGCTCCACAACTGCGAGAGAGCAACGTTGCTGCTGTTGTACCACTACAACCAAAGTATTGCGTTCCTTACCCGATTTTGCTCAGACAGCCGAAATACATCATTATCATGTAAGGTGCGACACCTACTTCAATAAGCGTAGACAGAATGAAACCGTTTATCTGACCACCTGATGCTGGGAACATACAACCTTCTACAAGCGTCTCAGGCTCCATCTGTCTACAATCTCAACCTAGCAATAGATTGCTTTGCATAACTGATAATTTTTTGTTTACCTTATTCTACGTATAAAATATTTAACTTTATGCGCACCACTTGCGCCCTATGTCACGCAACGTGGCCTCTATGAATCCACATGATTCATTTACTTCTTACACTCAATTGTCCCGTGCGGTATAACCTGCTGTTCTTAGCTAACAATTCTGTAGCGTTTTTGATCAGGTCTTTGATATTATGCCATGTCTGCGACAATATCCGAGTACACATTTTGTCGTTACCCTTCGATTTTCATGTATATATTTTTTACATTGCAACGCATGGCTCACACCGGAGCTCACACGGCCTATTTTGGTATGACCAGCTATTTAGAGCTAACGCCTTGTGTAGCAATACTAGAGAAAACATCTGCTTCATATCATTTTGACTTCATAATTTCACAGTGACCACACTACGAAAATCATTACCAAAACTTCGATCACACATTTGCTCCTTTGGTCGTATTCAAACACATTGAAGGCGATCTAGCCTGCCCCAGTTTCAACTAAAACCTTGCAACTTCAGTGGCAATCTACCTTGCAATCCTCACGCTGCGGCTCTCCAAATCTTACACTGCTCTATTTTGCCTCACGCGGTATGACCGGCCACTACAGTTAACAATTTATGTAGCAATTCCTAGTGGTTCTTTAGAATCATATCACTGTTGAAGCAACCAACAAGCATACTTCAGACCAGCATTTACGGTACGTTTTTGTAGCTATGGGAAGAATAATAACAAGTTGCTTAATTGGGTTCAAACTCTGCCCGACATATCCTATCAAGCCTTGACGAGAGGAATGTTTTCTTTTTTAAGAAAAGGAAAGTGATGTAACGGCTCAAGAACAATTCGCCGACATATTTTGCGTAAATGAAATTCAAATTTAATTTACGCGGCACCAATTAAAACAAGCAAAATTTGCCGTTAACCAATGGCGTGCGAGCTTTTGTTTTCAACGTGATATAAGCGCGGAGCATTTACCATGCTTATAATTTATCAACGTTTGAATACTGCTGTGCACTACGTGTACGTGCTGTCACTTGTAACACCAAATATTCACCTAAGCTGACTTCTGGAATTCCTTCACAAGCAGAGTCACCTAGTCACGCCAATCCTCTTGCTGCACAACTAGTGAATCGGAGCCACATCTATGTATTGAACCTCTAACTGTACCAGACACAACGGTGTTGTCGCAGATCTTCAACGAAACAATTCTGCGCCTTTACGCAGTCTCTCATCTCTGAATTTTAAGTCACAACAGAAAATCACCAGCCAGTCAACCAGAGCCGGCTTTAAGTATCTATGAGTATTTCTAGACAATGCTACACTACATAACTATCTTGGCATATGCTGGAGAACACTGTAGAGGATGTTAAATCCTCCGCCTTATGTAAAATGACCTTGACTGATAAATTTAAACCACCATAGCTGATTGTAACGAACTTTATTTAAAAAGAATTTTTTCTTTTTATTTTACAGAACATTCTTTGCTTAAATACTTGATTTTAAAATTGTGCGCTATTTTCAGTTTTTGAGTATCTCGCTCCTTGTCTGGTATTGTAATTTTGGTCTGCTGCATTTTAACATTTTTTCCATAGTAAACGATTACATCATTATCAAATATATTTATCCACCAATTGCCTTTTGTTCCGATATAAAATAACATTGAAGAGGAGCCTTGGAACAGGTATATTTGATTTTATTGTTGGGTCACGTTCATACCATAACAGATTATTGCTGAAAGGAACAGCTTTCCAACTTTCACTTTCCGATTGCCAACAGTAAGTGTCGATTTAATTGTTATATCATATATTCATGGATACCGATATTAAATTCGAGGACACAAGTAGGTTAGTGCAGGACATAGCGGACTTGAACTTAAATGACGCAAGCAATAATATAAGCATATCAGACTTTACTGTGAATTTAGGACTTCCAGCGATCTGGCATCTATGGGGCTTACAGACTCGAATAGGTTAGGGGCCTCAACAAAATTTGGCGACCGCGCCAGTCCAAGAATATTAAGTCTACCACTGTATAAATCAGAAAAACATTCAAGATGGGTAGGAGATGCCCAAATGATATTCAGTGCTTATAATATCGTGAACCCTATGGACAAATTTGTTGCAGCATGGATGGCATTGCTTGAAAATTTCCGAAATGCCTTGGAAAATTTCAGAGACAGAAATGTAGAAGAAAAGCCGTACAATGCATTTGGGTTATTAATGGCTGAAATTCAACAGAGATATTAGCCTGGAAGATCAGCGCAAATGTGCAAACTATTACGCTTAGAAAAAATGGGGCGTCAACTACCCTCCGAATTTTATGAACGCCTTTGCACAAAAGCTTCCAGGTTGAATAAATCTAGAGATGTAGTCAACTCCATTTTTACAGCTGAGCTACCAATTAGGCTCAGAACAACATTGGAAGTATTTGACACAATGAACATAGATTGGCCAACAAAACTCAGAGGGTTAGACGGCGTGTATAAACAGCAAGAACCACAAGTACATGCTGTAATAGCAGATTCTGTAACGATGCAGCCAGTCAGGGCAGATACCGAAAACCACCTGACTATACAAGAAACTTTGCGTTTCTGATGTAGAGAAGTTGCTAGCTTACGTAGTGATATTGCACAACTTCAGAGTCAGGATAAGTATAATTGACGTCGAGGGAGTCACTCGCGTCAACGCTTCGAAGGGCCACGCGGATGGTGTAAGGCACATTGCGAATACGAACGCAGTGCGAAGTGCCAAGGTGAGAATTGTATTTACCCGCGATTAAGTGGACCCAGATGGAAAGGAAGCACAAAACCGGTTGAGAGAAATCCATCACCGGGAAAAGGACAAAACCCTCGCTAGTAGGAGCCGTAGGGGGGGTTCCATTGCAAAGGCTCCCAGATACGCCTTTAAAAGGCATACTCAAAACAAAAGATGCGACTAGAACAAATAGCACCGATATAGAAGGCAAGAGAGTCCGATTCTCACTAAGCGGAGATCTTGAAAACATTGCTGGATTATCCAGCAACAAGTTCATTATTAAGGATGAATTATCTGGATTAGAATTTCTCATCGATACGGTGCTGAGGTAAGCATAGTTAGGTCAGACGTGGTGGAAGCAGATTGCCCCACATTTGATTATCAACTATGGGCCGCTAACGGTAGTCCGATTGAAGTAAAAGGGATGAAAGAAATGTCGGTAACATTAGGCCAGAAATCTTCCTTCCGATGGAATTTTCTAGTAGCCGATGTCAAGGACCATATCATTGGCATGGATTTCTTGACACATTTCAAGCTGACATTAGACCCCAAGGCTAGGACTATCGCAGAAGGCGTAGGGATAGCAACACCTACTGATTCTAACACGTCGGCAGTTAGAACAGTCCTCTTACCTCGTCCATTAGTCTCACATGACTTTGCAGATATAATCGAGAAGCACCTTGCAGTGTTTCAGTCTTTCAGTGCCAAAACGATAGGTCTGAAGACAGGAGTAGAACACCAAACAGAATTGGTGGCTCCGTTGCCTTGTTCACCAAAGGCTCAACCATTGTCACAACACTAACAACAAGTTGCTTTGTAAGAATTTCACCAATTGCGCAAAGAGGGGATTTGTAGAAGGTCAAATTCCAATTGCGCAAAGAGGGGATTTGTAGAAGGTCAAATTCCAATTTTGCATCCCCAATAGTGGTAGTTCCCAAACCTGAACCGGGTCAAGGGAGGGTTTGTGAGAATTACCGTCTATTAAACTCAGTGACGAAGGGTGATTCTTATCCTCTCTCTAAGCAGAGTACCTTGCTCCGAGATATAATGGGATATGAGGTTTATTCAACTATAGATCCCCAGAAAGTGTACTATCAGGTGTCAATGTAAGAAAGTTCGATACCACTCACCGCAGTCAGATTTCCAGGAGGGGGATTGCATGAATTTCTTCGAATGCCTTTTGGTTTGAAAAATGCCAGTCAGACATTCCAGCGTTTGGCTGAAGAAATCCTTCAGAATTGTCCATTTGCGAGAGTATACGTACACGACAAAGTAATTTTTAGTCGCATACGAAATGAACATCGCTCGCATTTGAAAACAGTTTTGACCAGGCTGGAACAATATGGATTAGTGGTCAAACCTAATAAGAGTAATATCGGTTGATCTTCAGTGAAATACCTTGGTCATATACTTTCCAAAGACGGAATTAAACCTTTGGAAGATAAGATACAAGCTATAAAGGACGTAACGGAACCCCGAACCGTACGCCAGTTGCGATGGTTCTTGGGTATGATCAGCTATTATCGTCGATTCATCCCAGGTCTAGCCGGAATTCTTGGATCGTTAACAAGCCATCTCACTCGTGAAAAGAGCACGATCAAGAAGTCTTGGCCCATAAACTTGAGTCAAGAAGACAGAAAAAATTTCCAAAAGGCCAAGTATATGTTAAGTGACGTATCCACATTAGCACCTGTAGATTCGGAAAAACCTTTCGAACTAATAACAGATGCCTCAGATGTTGCATTAGGGGCAGAGCTACAGCAAAGAGATCAGGACATAGTAAGGCCGATTGGGTTTTATAGCCGTAAACTTAATGATCGAGAAAAACGTTATGATACGTTTGGCAAAGAGCTTCTAGCAGTGTATGCCGCAGTGCTACACTTCGAGCATTACTTAGACGGGCACAAGTTTAAGTTATTGACCGATTATAAGCCATTGATCAGCATACTTGGTAAAACAGCTAGGCTTAATTACTCTCGTAGAGTAAATTCCCAAATAACATAGTTAGCAGAGTTCGATTTCACTGTGTCTCATATTGCTGGCAAAGAGAATGTGGTAGCAGATGCACTTAGCTGACCGAATGAATCTGATGTCTAGCTGATATTTCAAGGTCCATTGAGAAATTTAGATGAATCAATGCAAGATTTCGTTAGTCAAATCGAGGAAGCGGAAGGATCGGATCCCTTTACATTAGTATTGTCCAAAAGACCAGGATATGTTCGTAAGCTCATAAGTGGCAAGTGGTTGTTATGCGAAACAGCTAGAGGTCCACCACGACCATATGTGCCATTGGAGTTACGGGCCAAGATTATCCAAATGTTACATAACATGGGTCATCCATCCATTAAAGCCACCATTCGATTGATCAACGACAGATACGTATGGCCGCACATGTCTAAAGACATACGGGTATGGGTAAGAGCCTGTGCCAAGTGTCAAACGTGTAAGGTGTGGAGACATACCAGAACCGAGATAAAGAACATTGTAATACCAATCAGTCGGTTCAGACACGTACACATGGACATTGTCGAGATGCCTGAAGTAAATGGAAACAAATACTTGCTGACAATGGTAGATAGATTTAGTCGTCAATTTGAAGTGGCGATTTTAAAAGACATGACAGCGCAAGAAGTCTTGTTCGCGTTTCTACATAATTGGATAACGCGTTATGGTGTTCCGGAAAAGGTCACTAGTGATCTTGATAGTCAATTTATGTCAGAGCTTTTCGTAAGATCCCTCAACATCATGGGAACCAGTATAATACATACTAGCGCGTATAACCCACGAGCGAATGGGTTGGTAGAAAGGCTACATCGTGAACTGAAAGCTGCATTAAGGTGTACTAGTGGAACAAGCTGGATACACGATCTTCCTTTAGTACTACTCGCCATGCGCAACAGATATAGGGCACAATTAGGAACTTCCATAGCAGAATCGGTTTATGGAGAACCATTAAGATTGCCTGGAGTTCTTCTAATAGAAAATCCAAGTAGTCTTGATTGGGCTTCTAGTTATGTAGATTGGTTTGTAGGAGCACTTAGAGACAAGATGTGTCGTTTGGCCCCAACCAAGACTAGAAAATCTAAAACCAAATGCTATGTGTCCTCTGATTTAAAATCGGCTTCGCATGTGTATATAACTAATGAGAATAAGAAGAAATGCCTGACAGCATTTTACAAAGGACCTTACAAGGACAAGAAGATGACTGACAAGAATGTCATCGTAGAAATAAATGGCATTGAGGATTGTGTTATGTTGGATCGCTGTATTCCCCAGTTTCTCTGGATTGACGGTATGACTTAATTAACAGATACGTCGAATGACCGTTCCATGGGCGAATCTGATGTGTGCAATCCCATCATGCAGGCACATAATGAAATGCAGAACTCTAAAGAACCGTTGTCTAACATAGCAAAATCTTATTCTACTGAATCACTGCATGAAAACTATTTGTCGATACCAAATGATTTTGAAGAACCAGTGAATGTTGTACCGGGCGAGATGACGGCGTCAGGGGCGCCAGTATGTACAACTCGTTCTGGAAGAATACATCGTCAGCCGAAGAATTATGATTACGTCTATTACCAGATTTTTTTGACAAGATAGTGTATGTAGAGGATGTTAAATCCTCCGCCTTATGTAAAATGACCTTGACTGATAAATTTAAACCACCATAGCTGATTGTAACGTACTTTATTTAAAAAGAATTTTTTCTTTTTATTTTACACGACATACTTTGTTTAGTTACTTGATTTTAAAATTGTGCGCTATTTTCAGTTTTTGAGTATCACGCTCCTTGTCTGGTATTGTAATTTTGGTCTGCTGCATTTTAACATTTTTTTCCATAATAAACGATTACATCATTATCAAATATATTTATCCACCAATTGCCTTTTGTTCTGATATAAAATAACATTGAAGAGGAGCCTTGGAACAGGTATATTTGATTTTATTGTTGGGTCACGTTCATACCATAACAGATTATTGCTGAAAGGAACAGCTTTCCAACTTTCACTTCCGATTGCCAACAGTAAGTGTCGATTTAATTGTTATCTCATATATTCATGGATACCGATATTAAATTCGAGGACACAAGTAGGTTAGTGCAGGACATAGCGCACTTGAACTTAAATGACGCAAGCAATAATATGAGCATATCAGACTCTACTGTGAATATTAGGACTTCCAGCGATCTGGCATCTATGGGGCTTACAGTATCGAATATTTTAGGGGCTTCAACAACACAATTCCGGTCCTAATAAAGGCCACCAACAGTATTTATTCTCAGCATCTACGGCACCTAACCTTATTTGAAACGTCTTAAGGCATTTACTTGAACCTGGGGAGTTTGTATTGTAACGACACAAATTAATGACCGACATATTGCGTAAATTAAATTAAATTTTATTTACGTTGCACCAATGAGAAAAAAGCGAAACTTGCCGTTTAACCAATAGTGTGCAAGTAGGCATGGCAAGCTATTTAAGCACGGCAATTTACCATGCAAGTCAGTGGCTCCATTTGCATTCTGGTTCGCGTTACGCGTGTGCGTTCTGTCGGCTGTCAATACCTACGCTGGTGATTTGATAGTTTCACAAACAATTGGCTAAACCCGTGACTCATCTTGTTGCGGTATAACCAGCGAGACGAGCCAATTAATTGCAGAACCTGAACGACGTTATCCACATCGTGATTACAGCTCTACCACGGGAGCGACATGTCAACCAGAGTCCACCCAAGTCTCTAGGACATCTTCACACTCTGAATAATTCAGGAGAACGCACGACCAGGCCCTCTTAAGGGCCCCCCTATCAGTAACAAATCTCTATTCAGAGCACCTTAACCGAGTTTGTAACGTCGTACGGCATTTACTTGAAGCCGGGGCGTTTACAAAATTGGCGACCGCGCCAGGATATTGATTATTGTTCTGATTTTTTTGGTATAAATAAAATTGACTTCCTTTTTCATTTATTTGGGATAAAATAGATTAACATTTGCGTTTTCTTTACCCTAATCGTGGTCTTCTGGGAATTTTGTTGGGTGTATATTCGTGGATTTGTGTTGAATTTTTTTGGGGGGGATATAATAATAATACATTGGCATCAAAGGCCAACGGGGCCTCTGTTCATCTTTCCTACGTACAAAACGGCACCGTACGTACTCGACAGGCTCAATTGCGGATTTTTGGAAGAAGTTACTGTGACGTGCTTTTGTTCTGCGCTCATTCAACTGTGGAAGCTGTTTTGTGGGTAAGCGTTTCGTTAAAGTATATTTATATATTTTCATATTGCTTATAAATTTATGCTTTAAAGATCCCGTAAGATTGTTAGAATGTCAGGTCCAATTTTAGATATTGATGTTCCTGTTTGGGATGGAGATAGTGAACTATTCTTTATGCGCGTAGACTCCGCTTTCTCCCCGTTTCCTGATTATGACAGTCATCAAAAACTGTCGAAGGTTTTTGCTAAACTACCTTCTGAATTGCAGCGACGGATTTATCCTAAGCTTGAGGCCATTAGGAAGCTACCTAATCCCATTTTGGGTCTACAAAACGAAGTCGAATCCTTGCTTGGGCCCACAGAAACTGAGCAGATAATAAACAAATATGCGCAGTTAGACATGCCAAATCTGGGCCCCATCGAAATATTGAGGGAATTACGGAAACGTTGGTATAAAACCAACATTTCTGACCATGAGACTAAGGTTGTTTTTATTTACAATCTTCCACAAACATTAAAACTCTTTGCCAGACAGCTTCCCAACATTCTCTCAATAGATGACCTATCTGAGAGATGTGAGTTAGAATATAGGGTTTTGGAACCCAAAGTGAATCCATCATCCTTTTCTTCTCCACCGCAAGATGATAGACACTCCTCTTTAGAGAGGACAGTGGCGAACATGGCTAAAGTTCTAGAAGGATTGGTCATTACCAAATCCGAGCTAAATCAAGTGAATGCTCGACCCAAATTTGTTCCTAAGCCCAATTATAACGGTAGGCGGCGATCGAGATCTCCGCAATCCTTTAATAAATATGCCCCAAAGAACTGGTATTATAACCACCAGAAGTTTTTTTATTCATGCCAAGTCTGTCTTTGTTGTTCGAAGAATTTCCGAATGAGTGCCAATTTCCACAGCTGACGGAAAGGACAACAGACCGCAGGCACAAGGGTGCATCAGTATCGGGAAACGTCTGGCGCAGGAAGTAGAAGACCGTACTTTCTGCACATCAACGGCATCAACGGCGCTACAGGGAAGAAGCCAACTACAATCCGACATCCCTGTCGACTCTTTTCGTCCACGCCGAATTTTTCACATAGAGAATCAAACGGACAACGCCGGTCGCAATCACCAGCCTACTTGTTTGCATGACTCGGCCAAACAGCCCAACGAGCTTCTGCACCTTCTTGATTTCAAAACTGGCGAAGAGTTCATCGTAGACACAGGTGCGGCAGTCTCAGTTCTCAAAGGTGATTCAATGGCCGAGATGTCGCTAGGCGTTCTTCTCGCAACAGCTACAGGCGAGCCCATACCAACTTATGGCTGCCGGTACCGCACACTCAACATAGGTTTACGACGTGAATTTTCCCACAACGTCATCATTGCCAAGGTCTCACATAATATAATAGGCCTTGACTTCCTTCTGAAATTTCGGCTCATTATTGATCTTGCCAATCAAAAGATCATCGTCCCTCCACCGGACTTGAGCAAAGTTTTTGGACACTTGCCTCCGAGCGTTTGGAGTTACAGGTCATTCAGCCAACCCCAGTGCATCATTCAGCAGAGATATCAGCAGCTCTTCAAAAATACAAATCGCTTTTTGATCTTAATAAGTCAGAGCTACGAATCTCCAACACGATGTATCATATCGTCACAGAAGGACAACATATTGCACTCAAGAAGCGACCACTGGCTCCTGCTAAGCTGAAAGCTGCACAAGAAGAATTCTCAAGGCTTTTGGAAGAGGGAATCATCAGACCATCGAAAAGTTCATGGGCGTCACCACTGCACTTAGTCTCTAAATCAAACGGATCGTACAGAGCCTGTGAAGACTACCGTAAGCTAAATTCAGTGACAAAATCTGATGCATATTCTATTCCAAATATTAACACTTTACTTGAAAAACTCATCGGCAGCAATTTCTTCTCAGTGATTGACCTCAGACAAGCTTACCATCACATCCCGGTAGCACCAGAGGATATCGAGAAAACTGCAGTCATAACTCCATTTGGCCTTTTTGAATATCTTTACATGCCTTTTGGACTTAAGTGTGCTACTCAGACATTTCAAAGATTCATGGACAACATACTTCGCGACGACTCTGCTTATTGTATGTCATATCTCGATGACATTATGGTATTCAGTCCAGATCTAGAATCTCATGCAAAGCATCTACGAAATGTCCTCTCACGCTTATCCAACCACGGACTCAAGATCAACAGTGACAAAACGCAGATTGCAACTACATCCGTGGACTTCTTAGGGCATCGTATCACGGCCCATGGTATTCAACCGTTGCCGTCAAAGACGAACTCAATCAAGAATATCAAGTCACTAAGGACTGTTAGCGAGTTGTAGAAAATCCTGGGAGTACTAAACTATTATCGCAAGTTCCTTTCGGGCCTTTCAAGACAACTTTATCCTTTGTGCATGCACCTGCGGAACCGAAAATGACAGCAATAATTCCATCATTGCTTGGTAATTTGAAGACGAGGAATTACTTCGACTTGCCATCAACACGTTATCAAATGCCACAATGCTAACTCATCCAGATTTTGAAAAGCCATTTCTACTCACGACAGATGCTTCTGAATTCGCTATTGGAGCCACGTTGGAACAAGAGATTGACGGATTTCGGAAGCTTATCAGTTTCTACTCGCGTACTCTCCAACCAGTAGAAACGAGGTACGACACTTTCGGCCGAGAACTTCTCGCCATCCACGACGCAGTGCGCCATTTTATCAGCATCATTGGCAGTAGCAGATTTGTTGTTTTCACAGATCATGCACCACTAGTTAGCGCACTTCGAAACGCAACTTCATCTATCGCCAAGAAACCTGCCAGAGTGGAAAGACAGCTTTCTCGTCTAAGCGAATGGCAATTTGACGTCTTTCACGTCAAGGGCAAACAGAACTTCATCGCAGAGGCCCTGTCCAGGCCAGACGTCTCTCTACAACCACCTTCGCCGTCTCCATTCTCTGTCAACTCCGTGGCACTCAGTGGACCTGCACTAACGCCAACTCTCCTGCGAACTGAACAACGCGGTGACATTCACATTCAAAGATCAATAGCCCGTCACCCAACCAAGTTCATATGCCGTCTGTGGGAAGGCTTACCAATTGTTTACTTCACGGGTACGCAGCCCAACAAGCCAGTTCTGCCGACCAGCCTTCAGAGAAAAGTTTTCGATTCAATTCACTCAATTTCTCACCCAGGAAGCCAAGCGACTGTCCGACTTCTTACAGATCGTTTCTGGGGTCACAGACTTAGGCAGAATGTTAAACGATGGGTCTCAGAGTGTGCAATTTGTCAGAAAAACAAGATCACATGACACACTCGTTCTAAGTTGCAACATTTTCGGTCTACTTCTCGCCTAGCCATCGTCCACATCGACATAGTTCATCTGACAAAGGTTCAAGGTTTCAGCTACCTTCTAACTATGATCGATAGATTTACACGGTGGCCTGCGGCATTACCTCTTGGCACCATTTCTGCAGACGAAGTAACTAACGGTTTTATCTCTGCATGGATATCCAATTATGGTGTTCCCAATGAGGTCATCACGGACAGAGGCACTTGCTTCTCATCTGATCGTTTCAAAACCACCTTGCGATACATGGGATGCATCTTACACCAGACGACTGCCTACCATCCTCAAGCTAATGGCATGATAGAGAGAATGCATAGGGAACTCAAAGCTGCTTTAGCATCCTCGTCCATTAATGGCAACTGGGTCGATGCACTACCTTTAGTTCTGCTTGCCATGCGTTCCCGTACTCGAGAATCCATTAAAACATCTGCGTCACAACTCTTGTATGGCATGGATCTACGCCTGCCTAGTCAGCTCCCACGTCTACTACCGGCACAAGATGACCCACAAGACGAAGCTACCCGCCTTCGACTTCATTTCGGTAACATGTCCGAACAGCAACCGAGACATACGCCTCGTCCAGTCTTCGTTCACCCACAGCTCCATAGCTGCAAGAGAATACTCGTTCGCAACAATAATGCTGTTGCACCACTACAACCAAAGTATCGCGGTCCTTACCCGATTTTGCTCAGACAACCAAAATACTTCATTATTATGCAAGGCGCACACCGACATCAGTAAGCACAGACAAATTGAAACCGTTTATCGAACCATCTGATCCTGAGAGCGTTCAACCTTCTACACACGTCTCAGGCTCCGTCTGCCCACAATCTCAATATCCTACTTTGTATAATGCGTAATTAATTTTTTTAAACATTAACATTAACTATCAAAAAATTTTTAAACCTTACGTTATTTTTCGTATTTGTCTCACGTGGCATAACCAGCTGTTCTTAGCTAACAATTGTGTAGCATTTTTGAACATTTCTTTGGTATTATACCATCTCTGAGGCAATGTTCGTGTACATTTTTTTATGCAGTTACCTTTGATTTTAATGTATATATTTTTACATTATAATGTATTTCTCACACATGACATTACACTGCCTATTTTGGTATGACCAGCTACTTAGAGCTAACGCTTTCGTGTAGCAACACTAAGTAGTGATCAGCTTCATATCATGGTACAGGCCACTTTCAATGCATATCTCAACTTTATCAATTGCGCAAAGACCACTCTAAAAATGTCATGACCACAACGTCGAGCACTCTAGCTCCTTTGGTCGTATACAAACACATTGCTTAGGTTTTAACTTAAACCTGGCAAATTCAGAGGTGATTTACCTCGAAATCTTCACGCTCCAGCTCCCAAAACTTATACTGCTCTATTTTGCCTCACGTGCTATGACCGACCACTAGAGCTAACAATTTGTGTAGCAATTCCTAGTGGTTTCCTGGCCTCATATCATTGTTGAAGCAACCAACAAGCATATTTTAAGCCCAGCATTTATGGTTCACCATATTTTTGCTTAACTTGGTTCGAACTCTGTCATGCATTTCTTATCTAGCCTCGCAGAGAGGAATTTTTTTCCTTTTTTTCAGAGAGGAAAGTGTTGTAACGACACAAATTAATGGCCGACATATTGCGTAAATTAAATTTTATTTTATTTACGTTGCACCAATGAGAAAAAAATGAAACTTTCCGTTTAATCAATAGTGTGCAAGTAGGCATGGCATGCTATTTAAGCACGGCAATTTACCATGCAAGTCAGTTGTGGCATTAGCATTCTGCCTTGCGTCACGCGTGTGCGTTCTGTCGGCTGTCAATACGTACGCTGGTGATTTGATAGTTTCACAAACAATTGACTACATCCGTGACTCATCTTGTTGCGGTATAACCAGCGAGACGAGCCAATTAATTGCAGAACCTGAACTACGTTATCCACATCGTGATTACAACTCTACAAGAAGAACAACAAAACCAGAGTCCACCCAAGGCTCTAGAACATCTTCACATTCTGAACAATACAAGAGAACGCATTACCAGGCCCTCTTAAGGGTTCCCCTATCAGTAACAAGTCTCTATTCAAAGCACCTTAACCGAGTTTGTAACGTCGTACGGCATTTACTTGAAGCCGGGGCGTTTACAGTATAATTTTTTTATTTGTTTTATAAATATTTTATTCTTCCAAATTACGGGATCTCAGTTTAGTTGTAATTAATTTAAATATTAAAAACCTGCAGGCTATATTTGTCTATTGTGTAATATTGTTTACAAACAGTAGCTAATGTAAAACTCTAAGTTTATTTTTGTTTATTTCGAATAGTATATATGTGATATTCGATTTATTAGATTTTAATTTTTTAATTAAGTATTGGTAGAGACAACGTGCGTAATGTCGTTTGAGTGAGTTGTACCGTTAAGCGTTTTATAACCTAATATTGAGAAAAAATATGCTGAGATTGGATTTTAAATACCTGTCATACGAGATGAGATGCTGACTTCCACGTCTTATCAATGCTGAAGTTCCACATGTTCGGAACTGAGTACCATTTTTAAACATTTTATTCCATTGAATGCATTAAAACGTGGTAAAATTGTCATGTACGAGGTTCGCGCCATCATGGTTTATCCTGTTAATCCAATAAGTAAAGCTCAATCATTTCAAAATATTCATAACCAAATGCTTTTGTCAACCTTGAGTGGCAAACCAGGTGATTAAACCGGCCACCTCGAACTAGAAATGCACAAATCTATTTTGCTTATTGTCCTTACAACTATACGTTTTACATAAGCTCCTTGGCGCCATTTTATCCAATGATTTACTGTAGAAAACAAGGAATACATTTTGTTTAAATAGAACAATTCATGTGGTTAACTACACCTACTATATATGGATTAGAAAGGACCATTGAAATTTCAGTGCATGATATAGGGAAGCTTACACCCACACATCTGGTCTAACAAGATATGTTTAGCTATAGATATACGTGCAGCGCAAAATTTTCTTCACATACTCGAATTTTCTGCTGCATGCAGCAATCTCCATGCAACACTGTTTGGATTTGCTTCTGTTTGAAATTTCTTGTCAAATATATAGTTTTGTATGTTAGTTATTTAAACCAGGTGTGACATTGAGGCTTTTAGAGTTCAAGAGTCTATGCAAATCTGGTAAATAACCAATATCATTGCGCTCTTGCGGGATAATCAATAAGTATTTTAGTGTTGTATAAACCTTTTCGAAAAATCCATAAACACTTGCACGAGGTCCAGTCATACGTTACTGGACGGCGACTTGTGACGCTACCTCTTTTGGACTTGAATAGACCGCTTAGATACAAATACTGTTTATTCATTGGCTCTTGGAATTAAAGTTTGTGTTAGTGAATCTTTTACGATTGCTGTAATACACGTACGGTATCCACATTGCTTATCTCCAGTATACTAGATTTGATTTGAGCACTATTGTCTCAATCGGCCTTAGCTTACGAGTGCTGCCGTACTTTTGCAATCGCAAGGCGATAGTGGTCTTGCTAAGTATAGTGTCGTCTTCTACACAATGCGTCAAAAAATATTCTTGTTGAACTGGAGAGCTGTGCGCTCTCGTTTAGCTTATACTAGGTTACACGTGAGCAAACGGGCTCGCAAAATTGTAACAGTTTATGAGTCAATGAAAACATTCATAATCATCCACAGCAATACAAAAGCGATTAGTAGCTAATGCTTCATTGTCATATAAATATAAGACAAAAAACAAGAAAAAAATTAATAACGACAAAAACTAATAATTAAAGCATCAAAAGTTCTATGAAGTGGAGCACTTAGTTACTATGAGTAAATTTCCGTAGATAACACAGAGGTGAGACAAACAACACATCTACACCACACTATTATTGCATTCAGTTTTAAGGCACGGATAATTCGGCAATATAGCTTCCTTGCGATTTTCACTGCATCACGTCATGAGCCCAATCACACCTCACAGCTAACTCTTACCAGCTAAGAAAATGCTACGAAGATTATTCTACAAGAAATCACCAGTGAGCCCGACTTGATGCCATAACGCGCAGAGTTTCCAACCGAGATTTATGATGCACAGATGGATCCATTCTGACAGATTAGTGACTCCTATACTGCCCAATCTGGATTTAGTTGAATTAAATTGTATCTGCTATGTCTAATTATGCAAACCTTGTGTCTTACGCCAATCTGGCGCTTGGTGATAGAACAGTGCTCTACTGGGAAATCGAGCTGAGAGCATATACAAAGCGTGACAGAGCCAACGTAGTTGATGGAGCCTTATTTGTTTTTCTAACGAGAAGCACTTGTTGGCCAATACAGAAATACTTTTACAGATGTCAGAGTTGGTTATTCGTTGTTGGTAACCTACATATGCTATGCTTCACAAACACCAATGATCAAATGCATGTATGCGTCTAAGATCGTCAACTCTAAAAGACCAAGTCTCACCAGCGTACAATAAAGCTGCGTGTACATATTTATTGTAAACACGGCCTTTAAGGCAGATTGGAATACTTCGTTTCTCCATAAATTGCGTAGGTTCGAGAAAGGTACTCTAGATTTCGCGATTCATAGACTCAGCTCGTCAGACATATTTCCCCAAATATATTAGAGCTGCCAAGGTATGTAAACCTGTTAAATATGTCAAGATCTTCACTCTGCAGTATCAGAGTCAGTGGAGGCTTAATTTATAACGGTATCTTACATTTAGAGGATGCGAATCTAGTACATGTGGCATGAGCAGAATGTCGATTGTCCAATAATGGTACGATATTTTCTGCATAGTCAAAATCGATTAATCTACCGCCGGGGAACCCTTCAATTCCTACATCATTAATGCATGGAAGAATGTTCATAATAGCAAGTATTACAGACTTTAGAAAAAGAGGAAAGTGAACATCCTTGATGAAATCTATCGCTGGCTGTAATGATGGTGTTAATTCATTGTAGGCCTTAACGCGACTCGAAATGTTTATTTAGAAAGCGCGTATAATATTTACAAGTTTGGTGAAAATATCACAATATCAAATAGTACATTGCGATCCATCGAGTCAAATGCACCATTGAAGTCCGGAAAGACGGCGATATACATGTCGCGCTTCAAAATCTGGTCTTACTGTAAAATATTACCCATACAACCTTGTCCTGACCGCAATCCGGCCTGTTCTTCTCTGACATGTGACACATGAGGCGCTAAGCCAGCATAAGGTAAGCGAAGCAAACAACCTAGATAAGATTAGAGCCAAGCGTGTACCGCAGTGGTTCTCAGACGAAATACGATTGCATGTTTCGAAAATAGGGATGATGGTCAACTCAATGCAAGCAAGCGGCACGGTCTACCAAAATTGTTAGTTTTCTCGTAATTATATTACCACCTGCCTTAAATATGCTCGAAAAATAATTAATCATATGGGCCTGTTGCTTGGCGATGTTTAAGAGACAGAGTTGTATCTCGTATTTCTAACTGCGATGGTTGTTCTAGGTTAACATTCCACAGTGGTGGTGCATGCATGCCTTCTGGGATTTTGACTGATGCAGGCGTCCAAGAAAACTGTTCTTTGATACGTTAAGCACATCCGTCAATACTGTACACTTTATCAGTTATTAAAATACTGCTGCAATCATTTTTTTTTGTTTCGCTAACTTGTAATTTTTTGGATTTGAGGCGTGAATAAGTTCTTCAGCATTTCTTCTCCAAGAGGATTCAAGAGCGAATTTTATGCTGTGCTTAATTTAATTTATTTATATCTTTACGAGTAATAATATAAATTGGCGCCGAATGTCGAGATTCCCAACATACTTTTTAGAGATACACTGACTGATTTTACGGGAACAAACACTGCTACGTGCAATCGTATCTGCAGTGTGCGTAGCGGGTCATATTTTTCACAATTAAACCAGGTATCATTTATTTTAGAAATTAACTTCATCCTCTTGTTGAAGATATACCACATTTAAGTGCGTGATTCGAGTCAAAATGCATATTCAAAAACGAAGGACAATCCTGGATGCAATCATGCTATTTATAGCTAATTACCACATTATCAGTTCGAGCCCATGGTTGTTTGGGGCCTCGAGAACGCCATGTTGCGCAACACCTTACACTAACTTGACTCTACGCTTCGTGTAGCTATTCGACAGACCGTTCACCATTATCATTGTGCATTTAATTGAAAATCTATCTTTTGCCTAAATGATGATGATGACGTTTGTAAAAAGAGACAATTGAGCTCTACTGATTCTCCTTAACATAGCAGCTTTAATGATTCTGTCTTTGGCAAATTTTATAAACACTTCAGCAATCGCCTGTCCAGTATCTTAGCAAAATTAGGTTATACTCATTTGGCATGTAGACATTTGGGATGTCAGAAGATAAATGCAGTACATGCACATTCATAGCAAGTGACTTTTATATACGGAACATTAGTGAAAGGTCGCTATTCAGCGTGCTATTGTCCTCACGTTTTGTTAAACAACCTAAATGTTTTCAGAGGTTTTTACGGTGTTTTCTTTGAACTGAACAAATGGCAAAGTTAGACTGTCGCGACCAGAAAAAGTTATTCGTAGTTTTAAACACTTACTCATAGTCTCTACCTTCAGTAACCAATATACAGGTGATTAATTGGATTTTGTAATCTAATTATTAAATAGTTGAATGGATAGGCCAGCTTTAAAATACCCTACTTGCAGAGGTGTGTATAGTACACACTGTTTAGAAAACCTATATCTCCATTGATATATGTGAGAAATAATAATATATATGGGCGATGAACATTATTGTGATAATATGAAAATAAAATTTAAAATCTGACCAGGTTAATATTTCGTCATAATGCGTTCTCATGTTTATATTTAATTTATTTTCGTAGGTGTAATTCATAATTGCTCATGTCAATGTTTCAACGGCTGGAAATGATTCTTTTATAAATTTTTAGTCTAATGTAATATTTTAGTTGTGTTTATCATGCCGTCGTTATAAAACAATATAGTTTACTTCAAGACACATCTATTTTCTAATTTAAAAGTTATTTAGTTACTTTATTTTATTTTTTAGTAGTTATGATTCTGCATTGTCCTCGAATAGTGGTGACAAAGATTTGGAAACATTTTTACTTCTGCAACAGCAAAGGGCTGAATTTCAGGTGCGTACTAATAAATAACTAATTATTATATGTTATGACACGTAGTCAACGGGAGAATGAATCTAACTGGTTATTTTGAGATTCTGTCGTCCTCCCTCAAATAAATTACGAATCCTGCTTTACTAGACATCTAAATTTTGATGTTAAGTTGGTAGTAATGCTACGAGTGATAAATTTTCAGACGCCGTGGATACATTTTTAGTGATGCACAAGCTTTTATTGTTTGTCTAGGATGATGCTCATTAGCTTTATTCGGCAGACTATCTGAGACAGAAAACAAAATCACCTTCGCCAATCTAGTGTTCTTTTAAATCAAATTAATCTATAAATATTTTACATTAATATGCGGCAATTGAGCATTTGTTTAAAATGTTAATGTTTTATTGACTATGATGTGGAGGATTATTATATATTTGTTTAATGACTTTAAATATTTTATATATTCGGCTTTGCTTATATGGGCATTGATTGAACAAGAGCAGCCGGGAAGGGAGAATTTTAGTCGCTGAAACCATTTTCATTTGAAAACCAAATGCTCTGGGCAGGTGTTGCTTATCAAACTTGGATAGCTACCCATTTAACTGAGTGATGGCTAAATTAACATCATACATTCACACTACGAATGAGCAAGCTGGTGTTTTATTTAAGATCATACATAATTATGAATACCATGGTTATGCGACTGGGAGGTATGTTCCTAAATTCTGATGAATTGATGCGCTGTGCGGCTTACGTGGCAGAAGTTGAGCCATTTTTACATGAAAAGGATCCCAGACTCCGAAGCGAACATGCCCTGATTCGAGCCCTGTCCGTGTCAGAATTCTGAACAGTACTTGAAATAGCATAAACTTCAGATCCAGTTTAAGGCATTGCAACACACGGCGTCCTCCAGCCCCGAACAATTTTGGGCTCAAGTCGTTCATGCAGCAATTAGTTATAGTGGACGTTGTTGCCTCAAGGACTTTTGTAGATTTCCACTCAACTTTTTCAGAAACTAAATTAGCATAAACCTCAAATAGACGTAAGTAAACTCGACCAACTATCTTTCCACCAATAATATGAAGATATTCTAACATCAAAGGTAACCAGTATTGATGGTGCGAATTCCAATTTTCTGCGAACGGCGATAAGATAGTCATTTTTTTCTGTAAATTCTATGGAGGTTCTCAAAACTCGGTGCCAAATTCCTGCTAGCTCGGTTTCTAGTAATAACCGCAGAGTTGTAAGACGCCACTGTAAGTGTAATAATGTTGACTTTGAATCCTATGGATCAGAATAACTTAAGAAATTTGATAGCCAGTGTTTGCTTCAACTTATTTCCGCAACAGGCCAGCGAAAATTAAATGTTATCGAGAGTGCAACTGCTTTTAACAATGATCTTAGCCGATAAAATGTATAATATACCCAGCTTTACTAAAAACTTGAAAGATCAATGTTCTTTGGCATCTGCGTCAGACACAATTCAAGAAAGCATGCCTGAATCAATAGTGTGGAGCGTTAATCTCGCACAACCATCAGAGTTAGAAATAAGTAACGCAATCCTGTCTCTTAAACGTCGCGAATATGCAGGCTTCCATGGTTTGTTTTCAAGCTTCTTTATTAATGGTGGCGACATAATTTCTGGGGCGTTAATTAACGTAGATATTGTTCCGTTACTTAGGGGTGAGTCGATCATCATTCCTATTTTCAAAAAGCAAACATTTACTATGATAAGCATCATGGTAAAAACTTGACTTCAACCATACCTAGGTTATTTGCTTCGTTTATCTTAAGCTGTATTAATGCTTCGCGTAAATCACATACTAGATTCCGGTCAGGACGAGTTGTTTAGATACTATTTGTATCTTAAGACAAGTTCTTTGACAGTGATGCGTATATCGCCGTCCAACAATAGCATTTGAATCGCCATGTTCTATGCGATATTCTATCGAACAATGGTACATTCCCACAAAATTTTTAAATATTATACTCGCTGTTTGCACAAATATCTCTGGTGGTGTTAAGGTATACAACGAATTACCACACAACTTTGCTACCAGCAGTGGTGTTCGACAGGCCTGTTCACTTTCCCTGTTTGTTTTAATCTTGTAATGGATTCTGTTATGAATAATATTCTTCCATACATTTAGGACATAGATGTTGAATTTCTTTAAGAGTTAGATTTGTCGATCTTGACTATGCAGACGTTATTGTATTATTATTCGACAATCTGGATTCTGCTCAGGATGCCTTGACATGAATAGCAATCGTTGTTCCGTATTTAAAAAAATGTCACTGTCTAAATTTAGGATAATTAAGCAACTCAAATCAACTCTGCGCCTGCAAAGTGAAGATCTTAGCATAGCTGACGGGTTTGCATCTCATTAACTCAGGAATTATGACTGGGGAGGTGAGTATGTGAATATAGAATATTATTAAACAGACTTTTTCCAAACTTCTTTATATGTTGACTAGCTGATCCGTCCCGCACTGCTGAGACCTCACAATATTTCAAATTTATGGAGATGTGTTTCGATAAAATTTCAAAACATGGCGTCATTTTTTATGGAGACAATGTTTTTGAAAATTAAAAATATGAAATTCTAATTTAAATTAATTGAACTACTGTAGTGCTTGGGAATACACGACACCTTTTGTTCTTCCTTCCGGTGTGTATACGAACAAATCAAATGGTCTTCCGACTCGTGAACAGGCCACGTAATGTGGCCCATGAGAGGAGCATGGTGTCTCCAAATGTAATCCGCAAACTTTCAGAGATTGTCCTTGTGCTTTGTTGATGGTTATCGCAAAAGCTTGTCTCAACGGAAACTGTAAACGCTTGTATTCAAACGGCAAGTCCGTCGGGATAAATGATATACGTGGCAACAGTACATCTCCCTTGCATCACAAAATTTTGCAAATATTAAGACGCAAATAATTACTCGTTTGTGCATTATATGCGTTATAGCATTGTTCAAAGTACTCGATTTAAATTGCTTCTCCTAATGTTTATTGATTTGAGCTCGAGAAAAATGCATGTTTAGCAAGAGGTAAAGTAAACAAAAATTCCTACGCAATGATGTTCAAGTGTCAAGATATCATCTTGCACACTACCAATCTGAATCATATATAGATAGTGACCTTCCCAGGAAGTGGTAGAATTGGTTTAGCAAAAATGGTTCGAATCAGAGGAGCCGTTTTATTTTTATTTGCGGGCATACATAAATACTGACAGACATTCAGCTATATATATATATATATATATAGTATATATATATATATATATATATATATATATATATATATATATATGTGTGTGTGTGTGTGTGTGTGTGTGTGAAATCAATTTAAAATAAACGTGGCATATTTAGATGTACGAAAATGTAACAGTAAATGAGCTTCCAATATTGCAGACTAACAAACTGGAACATATTTAACTTGTTAAATCTTGTTACTTAAGTAGCATGATTTAAAACTTCAAATTATATTTGTTTTTTGTGTTGGCAAAATATACATGGATATTGGGGTTCATGTGTCAAAATATCATCTCGCACACAACCGATCTGAAACATATATAGACCTTCCCAAGAAGTAGTCGAATTGGTGTAACGAAATTGATGTGAATCGGTGGAGCCGTTTTCATTTTATTTGTCGATATATATATATATATATATATATATATATATATATATATATATATATATATATATATATATATATATATACTGAATTAATAGGTCCTGTTTACAATGCATCTATACGCCAGTGTGGCTTGGCCACTTAGTGTTGTTGATTTAAGACACTTACAGGTATTGGGCTACCGTTTTTGAGAAGCATAACACATATAGGTGAACAACAACGAATTACCAACGCTGACATACGTAAACGTCCTTTTGGATCGGATAGCAAGTATTTCTCGTTAGAAAAATAGTAGGGCTCCATCAATTGCGTTGGCTCGATCATGTTTTGCGTATGTTATCAATTCGATTGCTCAGTAGAGCACTATGCTCTCACTTAGAGCCAGATTCATGTGAGAAGCAAGGTGGGTAGATTTAAACATGACTGACAGTAAAAGTCAACTTCATTAAAATTGGGTAATATAGGGCCCAATAGTCTGTCAGGATGAAGTTTACGTGCGCATCATAGTTCTTGGTTGGAAACTCTGCATGATATGGCTTTGAGTCGAGCTCAGTGGTGATCTTGCTGCAGATTTCTAGGGGAATCATCTTCGTAACTTACTTTTTTTAGTTGGACAGAGTTTGCTGTGAAGTTTGGATTTGTTTATGACCTGACACGGAAACCGCAAGGAAGCTGCATTTCTGATGTTGCCTTGCTTTAATGCTGGCTTGACTTTAATTACTTGAGTTTTGGTCAAAATTTTTCTAGTATAAACTAATTTCTCGGTATTGTTAAATCAAACAAAATATATTTTTTCTATTATTTTGAAATTTGTAATTATTTTTGGTTGAGGTAAATAACGATGCACATTTTCGCCACACTAGCAATCAAATAGGCATTGCGTGTGAAACTGTCAATTGATTTCTACGCAAATAGTTTATATTAATTGCACTCTGGGGGCCATAAAATTTCCGGACAGAGATTTTTCATACCTCAACGCTATGTAACTTCAGTGCCTGCGACATGACTAAATTACGAGCTATTTGCCAACAGAATGCTCGAAAATCCAAAGTCAACGAAGAATCCATGGGGCTTATGACCAGTTTACAAAGCGGAACCATTGTCGTTTCCCGTCGAATTTGTTTACTCTGAGCTATTTTACATTATATGCGTCATCAACAGAATCAACTGATGCATCATTACATATTTTCCTTAGAGTGATGACAGGTAACCAATATAATTCAGACTGCTTCGATATCACTGATCGTCGTTCCAGAAATTGATATTTCTAAAGATACCGTGTTGCGTAAGTAAGGTAATAATAGACAGTTATAGCACTCGTATTTAAATATTTAACTTATTAATTATTAAATATTATATTTTGTTCAGAATCAAGTCAATCTTTTGACGAACACATGCTGGGATAAATGCTTCAATGGAATAACACCAGGCACATCCCTCGATCGAAAGCGCGAATCCTGTCTAGCGAACTGCGCTGAGAGATACGTGGATGTGTCCTTGTTAATCAAGCAAAGGTTTCAGGTGAGAGTGTGGAGTTGTTTTAACATTGCGTTGCTCGTACATGGAAAACATATTTTCTTAATTTGAAGCGCATTTCCGCACATTCTTATATTCTAAATTGCAATAAATTAATGGAGCGCTCAAGTGCACATGTAAATAGGTTTATGCTAGTTTGTTCAATATTCTCAGTCTCACATGTGTAAGTTGGCATTCCGATGTGAGTTTTATGCTTTTTATTCTACTTCATAAAACGCTTTAATGGTACACTTTCCGTATTCTTGTCTTTAGAGTAAATAAAAAGGTTTCACTTCCAATTTCCTTGTCTAAAACACGACACTGTGGATAAGCTGGTACATGCCAATTATCCGGTGTCAATATACATGAATTTACTTGTTGAAATTGATGTATTTTGTCTGTCATGCACACGGAAAGTTTGGAAAAAGATGGCAAGAAAAACTTCCGCTATCATAGCAACTATAGTTAGAAAGTAGGTATGTCCGTGATTTCTAATGCATAACCAACTTTCATAAATGAACATTGGTTGCCCGGGTGGTGATAACAATTATTTTAAATCAAGGTTGCGGTCTTGATATAAACACCTGACTCATTAATTACTTACATATTTCAGTATAAACTAAGAATTGTATAGTGTAGATAAGGCAATTCATCCAGTAGACCGGTTTCGTCCTCATTGGGAACTCATCATGTACTAGCCAGAATTTGCCGCGGATAGGACTCGAACCTGGGCACGTCTGCTTCGGAATCTGGTGCTCTAACCACTGAGCCATCCTTGATTATAATAAAACCAACTTTCTTGTCGTATTTCTGTTTAGACTTCTATTAGTTGAGCGGTATTTATCACGCTGGCTCGTTATTTATTCAATTAGTGGATTCTTGCTTTATCATTATCAAAAGCCAAAAGTGATTACTGTTTCACGGTCGTTTAGCTATAAGTCGTTCATGGTTTTATGTGGACTGTAAAAGTACAATAGGTCGCTCATTCTAAGGGCGGATTGTTAGTATTCGGAGTTTTCCTTCTAGATATTCCACCAACGAAGGCCATAGAAATTCGGGCTTGACGACCGGCGGGCTCAAGCTAGTCGACCCGGGATTGGTAACATGAACCTTGCCGGGCCATAAAGGGACAGCCATCATCCCGTTTCATGTGAAGCCTCGAGTTTGGTCTAACTGCACTGTAACTTTTTGTTAAATGTGTAGTGACGGAATGAGAGCAAGCGTTCCAGACGTGAAGGGCAAGTTTCGGCTGCTGAAGGAAACTCTGGCCACTGGCATCTGGGCAGATAGTGCTCATCAGCCTTGGTTGGCAGACTATCTAGGAGAAGGAAAACTCAGAATAAAAACCATCACTAGGAATGGGCGACCTAGTGTTCTTTTACAGTCCACATATAACCATGACAAGTACAACTTACAATACTTATGGTTATATGGCAGTGAAAAAATAGTCACTTGACTTTTGTGTGGCTGGAAATGATGATGAGGAGCACAATGTGGCCAGATGCCAGTGGCCAAGACTTGCCCTTCGCGTCTGGTACGCTTGCTCTCATTCCGTCACTACACATTTAACAATAAAAGTTACTGCGCGGTTAGACCAAACTCGACGCGTCACATGAAACGGGATGATGGTTGTGCCCCTTTAGACACGGCAAGGTTCATAATGTACATTTGTGTTGTATGTTTAGGATGATGTCTCCAACAAACGCTGGATACCTTAGACCACCTTCATGCTCGCACGAGACCGAAATGCTAGATAAAATAATAATTTGACGAGGTGTCCATTGGCCTTAAGTTTCAAAAATACTAAACGAGGAACACAACAAATTTGTATCCTCAACGACCGGCTGGCGTATTTCTTAATAAAAATCGGTCTTAACAGTCAACCGCGAGGTTAGACAACAAATCTCCTGCTGAATTTAATATCGCACCTTGTAAAAAAGAACGGGAAGTGTACCAGGCCAATCCAGACTTAGTTTCTGCTGAGAATGTGGTGCGTGGGCCAAATTTATGTACTCAGCCGCACTCTCGATTTACGCCACCGACATCAACTCATCAGAATATTTGTTTTGCTAGTCTACGCAGTTGTATTTTCTTATTTGCCGGGAGAAATATTATAGGACTATTTCTTAATTACTTGGAGCCTGCACTTGTGTTTCAACGGCCTGTATGTTTTGTCCACCTATGTTGGATGGTCCACGTATATGTATGTCTTCCGTGTTTATTATTAGCGTATCGTCTAGACGAGCCTTAATTATGCCTAATTCTGCAGTTAAATTATTCATTTGAGAAGTCAATGCCTGAATCAACGTTTCCAACCCATCAGAAGACATATTAAATGTACCACACATGCTTTATTTTTACTCGATTATATATAGAATTTTGCTCGCACAACGAGCATCGATTTAATAAAACAAATTTACACATTAATTAATTTATGTTCACTTCAGCGCGAAGTCTGCTTTCTCATTGGGCTGCCTGCTTCATTCTTATACGGGCGCTTCTGCGAGGAATTTCTGTTGAAATAATGTCTGCCCTAGATAAGACCCTTTGTTCATTATTTGTCTGGCCATTGCCACACTGTACTCGCACTATCGAGCGTCTTTCTAATACTTTTTTGATTGCCTCCGGCATTCGACAAGAATTTGTCGTTGCGGTAACTCAGCGTTTTCGCGGATTGGAGTTCATTGGTTATGTTTGGCTTTTTTGTCCTCAAATACGATGACGCCACGTGCTTAAGAGTTTCCCATGCGATACGATATGAAGCTAAAAGCTTCGAAAATCGTTTTTCATATTTCGATCCGAAAACACGTGCATAACGGTGCTCTGATGATTGTCGCCAACGGATTCGTCTGCCTAGGATATATTGCGACACAAGAATGATGAAAAGATATCTGGAGTTATTAGCTGTCTTGCGTCTGTCTCGGACAAATTTTCCGAATTATTCCGGTATCGCCAATCTATTTCACTAAGCACTAAGTCGAAGGATTTCAAGTAAAGCATAATGTTGTTCCTCCTTTATCCTGCAGAGTTTTAGATGAATCGTTACAGCTGTCAACTACTGGATAACCGTGAAAATAAACGTGTTCGTCGATTTGGTTTCGATTCCTGCCAGCTGACCGGTTTTATTCGGCCGCTCTTTGATCTTTTATAACCATTGAACCATGTCTTGATTCTTAACTCTTGCGTTTCCAGTCGTCTGTCTAATTAGCATTGGTAGTCCGGCAAACAGCATGCATATGTAGCTTCTTTAAAAATACTATAACAAAGGTTCGATGTTGATTTTACATCAAAAGCTTGCTCTGTTGTATGTATAGCTGATTTATGCCTTAAACCGGATATAAATCCTGTCCAGAAACGTTATTTCTGGCGACACGTGTGTGGTTTTCTCTTGAGAAACATTCATCACCTGGAGCCTTTATCCAGTTTAAACTTTGTCATAGATTTAATCATTGTCATTTATGTTACTTTTTCCTTACTGACTATTGATGAATGTTGATTAAACTATAGCAAAAGATTTTGTGAAAAAGCTTAACTTTGGACTTCTAAATTATTGCTCGTAATTCAAAACCGTCACTAAATTCTGACTCGATTTTAATCATTCGTAAGTAATTCTATTTTCTTTTGACGCCAGCTGCACAATTTTGATAGCTTTATTTAGCATATAACTTGATTTTATTTAATCAAATGAACATTAACTGCCAAGGCGTTCGTAACAATTATTTTAATCAAGGTTGCAATTTTGATATAAAAATTTGACACATTAAATACATAATTTGTCAGCATAAAGTAAGTTGTGTGTAATATAGAAAAGGAATTAATCCAGTAGATCGGTCTCGTCCTTATTGGAAGCTCATCGCGTACTTCCCAGATTTTTCAACGGACAGGGCTCGAACATGGGCACGTCTTCTTCGGAATCTGTTGCTCATACCATTGATCCATTCTGCCGCAGACTTAACACAATTTTCGTTTCTATACTAACTAAGGTTTCTTAGTCAGCCTTTCCTTTAGATCGAGCCACGGAAAAGGAAGAGTCTTCACCCCATGACTAGCAAGATCAGATCTAGTAATTTGTCTATACGTACATGCAGTTTTGTGCTTTCTTATCCTGATTTGGTGTTTGGTTTCACTTGCACAAATTGGATTTCTGTCCTTTGCATTGGATTTCATTCACTCCTGATCCTTTTTATGAGTTCAATGATTTCTTTTTGGTAAAGGAGTCTAATGCCTAGTGTTAGGGACTGTCTTTAAACGGTTTCCATGTTGCTTTTTAAAGCAATTGATTTTACTTTCCTATTTAGTTTAGAGTCCGATTGTACTATGATCCTAAGATCTTCCTTCGCTCTGTCAAATTAGGATATAATTTATTTGCGACATCAATCTTTGATCGTTTAATTATCCACCATTGTTTTTTATTAACTTATGCGGGTAACTATTATCACTTCATATTTCGCACAGTTTGCTTAATTCCTATTTTTATATAGTATATCTGTTAATGTAAGGCTTCATGTTGTTAATGATTTTGGGATATCGATCTTCAGACGGTACGGACGATTTAACTTAAAATTCAGAAAGATTCTCAAGTAACTATCCTTCCTAAAGTATGTCTCTAATTTCTGACCACTTCTGTTTAATTTGACTTTTTAAAATTGAAGTTCGTTTTTGCAATTTGTTAGATTTATGAGATTGTTCAGATTATCATCACCATGGTTACAGATGAATAATGTCACATTAAAGAATCTTAGATACAATTTGGGTTTCAGCATTATCTTATCTAAACGATTGTTTTTCCAAAAAACGCATAGAGTTGTTTACTTTTGGAAGCGACTAAGGTTATCTCTTTTGAACACCTTTAGCATTTTTATAAAAGTAAATCGAGAACGTATCTTCATCATCTCTACAAAAGGTCAATTCGTCCTTTTAATATTAACAAATGATCAACCAGAAAAACTACCCTACTTAATGCCTGAATGGATACCTCATCTACGCTCTAAGTGAAGTGAAACTAAATATAACCTATGACTCATTAAAATTCCACATATTATTTGATATTTTTAGTTACACAGAAGTGAAGCGCCTACGCTTTGTCTTTAGTAGTCCAGTAAAATAAACTTGTATATTTCGTTCATCTGTTTCCAGTGCTTTCCCGTAGTTCTCCGTGCACGCGTTTTATGCATTTTTTAAATTTACTGGTTTAAAGGTGTCTAGCTTTATTTATTTTTCATATGTATCGCTAAATTAATTTAACTGTTCTTTTCCTTTTTAGACGTTGATTAGAAAATTGCAGCATTGAACCAATGGTGAATTACAGACTCTTGTAGATATTTAATAAAACTTTCGTGATTTCTATTCTGAATGGATTTTAAATTATTTTCATCATAATTCTGAGTTGTACTAATTTTAAACCACAAAAGCGCCTAGCATTAAATCGATTCATGACAATCATTTAATGACGCTATTCTGATTATTGTCTGGGCCATCATCATTATTAATGGTCGGATTAAATCCAAATCCTTTTGAATGATGTGCGATGTGTGACATTATTATATAAAGGATACATTAAGCGTTCATTTGTTGCAAAATGTCGTATTAACCTGGCATTCAATTAAGAAGGAATGTACTGACCGCAAACCTTAACTACGAAGCAAACGTGTTCTCAATTTTACGCAAAATTAATGCCTTCACCAAAATAAATTTGATTATTTTTGCAGATTTCCTCGGTGTTCTCAAGTATAGCTTCGTCTATACGAGCATTGATTTTCGTTATTATGATAGTCCTGGAACTTATTGGGCCTTCGAAAATTGAGAAGCCATTTTTATAGCTCTAAGTAAATCAAATAAAAGTTATAATAATTTGCTTATTATTTCCTGGCATCCGAATGCTGCCTCGAGCACTCTCTTAAGTGTCATGCTGCTCTAGCCTTTCGCTTCGAGGGATACTATTTTTGGTATTTACATCATTTCCAATGAGAGACATTAACGTATTCGCGACCTCCAAATTATTCATTGCATTGGTTAACCTGCATAGAAGCACAGACTCAAGTAATGGCCCTCCGCCAGTCAACAAAATCCTTATTTGATTTGGGTGTTTAACTAACATCGAAACCCAGTGAAAAATTTCGAATATATATATATATATATATATGTGTGTGTGTGTGTATGCAAGCTGGCAAAAATTCCGTTACAATATGTGGGTGATATCGTCGCTAATTTTCTTCTTTTTAGTCTTTTGAGCAATTTTGATAATAGTAGCCTCCAAGTGACAGGCGAACGATATTTTTGAATGATGGGAACTATTGTGTCCCTGAGCTTAATCGCGAATTTGTTAATTAGGCTGATTCGACTATGTGTAAATTTTATACAACTGGGCCAGTGGCGTTACACAAGCCAATTTTGTGGAAATATAATACTGCCAATATGATTGTTCTTAAACGAACTCGTAAAGTGTTGCATATCACGATAAAGGTAAGAAAAATCAGCATGGTCTTGAACTCGAAGAATCTTGGTGTTTGTCGCATTTTATTGTGTACGAATGGTTTAAGCAGCCCATTTTTGAGTTTAACTTGCCTTCACTGGACTCGACCTTAACATATGAGTGGTGTATTGATTTTGCAAGTATGTAATAGGCATTGCGCACCTAGTAACAAATTAGTTGAAATGTGACTAGGTGAACTTTAGAGTACATCGAAATCAATCGTGTTGGTATCGTGTACTTTTTCGATACTTTGATGTATCGGGTATCGGGCACTGACACAATAGCCATAGTGTTGATATCCTTTACAGACTGTATATATTTTACATAGAGTGAGATAGCGTTGAAGTCGTATTGTCGTATACTATATGATGTTAGCTTCACTGTTGCAGGTTTACACATTCGTCTAGGAGATTGTACCGTCCTTATTCCCACATTCCTCACCCAAATATATAGTGTTAAAAGAGCGTATTACCGGCTCCTACTGATGAGTCGCCAGTAAGAACGAAACGAATGTGCGTGAGATTATACTTTCCGTTCATGCTGTCTTTGGTTTATCCTTCTAGTCATAATTGAACTAATTCGTTACTGTGTACGCAACACTTAATTTGCAATTGCATTTTTATTAGTTCTCCGCCACAAACGGTATTTAGTGTTTTGATTGGCTTCTACGTCAAGGCCTGACTCGCTACTTCGAATTGGAGAGTACGAATCCTTCACAGCTCATACCTAAGTATCATACAGGCAACAGAAGTACAACAGAATAATATACTGATGCGTTTAACCGTGAAAATAACAATTTTGTAGGGTATATAAGGCCATCAATGCTTATTCCTAACTCGAAATAATGATTTAGATTAGATGATCTTCAGCCCAAGCCTTTATTATTTCAATCTGCCAGGATAATTTGATTTTGTACTATTTATGATCACTCAGTTCTCAACTGAAATTATCACTTCTGGTTTAACGTTGTGTAATTGCGTAGTAAAATCAAATTCAAAGCTTTGTGTGTTATAAAATGGGTGTACGTCCTCTTTCCGATTAGGTTAATGCTGCTGCTGTTGCCGGTATGACAAGTTAGAGACAACAGATCAATAGGTCGAAAATGCTTCTGTTACGGTTCCAATGAGAAAACAAAATTATTACTTATTTATTGCACAAACAATAACTGAAAACCAATTTCTGTTGAAAACAAACAGATAACAATTGTCCCCGATATGATTGCGGCCAGTATCATGATATATCACGAAAAGAATCCTTGAATGAGGAGAAATATTGTCCTTTTGGTACGGTCTGTCGCTGAACGATTCTAAAAATGACATATTTTTGCTAATCTGTATCCAGAGCCGATGAATTCATCTACCTATGAGCTCTGGTGACATCAAATGAATCGGCTTTCCGAGATTTATATATTTAGGCGTTGGTGTAGCTACGTTTCACAATTTATTCAAAATAGCTCGTTAATTTCACTACATTTTAAGTCAGGAATACCGCCAGTACTCTTTCCTGTTGTTAAGAGATCGAAGATGATAACAATTTTTTGTCCAGCTATTCGCTTGGTGTTGTTTTGGTCAACGCCAGTTTCGCGTCACGTATTATTACTCAAAAGCCAATTTTACGAGCCAACCAGTAGTGTTCGGATGCTTTTATATGTACTAAAACCCTCTAAACTTAAATCATTACATGCGCGGGTGGTGGTAACAATTCTGCAAATCTAATTTGCGAACATTAACTGGTTGCATCTCTCGCCACACATATGTATAGACAATATAATTAAACAATAATTGATTGCGCGGGTGGTGGTACCAATTTTTTGCTTTGGAACGCCGAATGAGTTTGATTGGGAACTGTTTAGGCAGACCAATAACAAATCTTCTTCTCCATTCTGCCGAGGCAACTCTAGAGAACAATTTGGACTACAGGGCAGGTAGGCCGACCATCTTTCCATATTGACCTCGTGAAGCTGCCTCGCCATCTTCACATTTACCAAGAGATTTTGGAAATGTTGAAAGTATTTTGATTCTAGCAGAAATCTTCCATTGGAGAGAACTGATTAATTTTGTCATATAAACATAAGTTTATCTGAAACACATCGTTCGGTAAATCTAACTCTCGGTCTATCTATTTGTGGCAATAAGATACTTATTTTCCAGCAAACGCATTATAATGAGTTAGTTTAATACACATGCACGTATGAGCGCATTAATCTTCCATATTTATTTATAGATAAGTCATTATAACGACAAAAGTGAATTAAGATATACTTGTAAACGGGTGAATACATAACGTTCATACGTGCACTCATGCATGAATATATAGATAGTTGAGGATCAGTCTCTATTACATTTCACCCGGTAGAGTACGAGGCCTTGTGACCGAAATCTCTTACCGTTTCACCTGCACCACTCGATGATTAAAAGCAGTTTGTAGGTTCAAGTGCGTGTGAAGTGATAAAATGAACTGGTATATCCGCTGCGACATTACATAGTAAAATTATGAAATTATAGAATCATGTATCAACAAATCTAAAAGGTCAGCATTATCATCAGAATAAGTTGCACGTACTTGATTGAATTGTTTTTTGCTGATATGATAAAAGCACTGTCTATAAGTGGTTTTTTATTCACTAGGTGTACTGTACAATATATCAACATCAGAAAGTTCGGCTGTAAAGAGTAATAGATTCATCATCGAAATAAGGTAAAATTCGAGTGCAACATTTTGCGAAAAATGAGAACCAAGACTAGCAATTGATTGTATGTATTGTTGACTAAAATGATGATATAATGCATAATATTTCAATTTTAACAATACAAAACTTGGAAATAAATATGTCAAGAAGTTATCTTGCTGATCACAATTATCTTTGTCCTTTATTCAACCATGAGAAAGTATTATCATAATCAAAATTAAAAATATCAGCAGGATTGTAGATTTTTTCTAGTTCAGTACATAAACATTTAAAGACATCGTAGATGGAGGTGTTTCTCTAAGCCTCTTTTGCAATTGATTTTAAATTTTGTAAATTTTAGAAAAAGGAAACATCTTGCCCGTAAAATTTCCAACCAAAGGAGGAGATAAAACAATAATTTATTGCGCGGGTGGTGGTAACAATTCTTTAAATCAAGTTTGCGAGCTTGAAGTAAACACCAATCCCATTTTATTTAACCAGTCGTCAACCAACATAACAAAAATACCTAAATTTGATTTCCATATATATTCAATGCGGTTTGATCCTCGATAGTCAGTTTGCCGTCGTACTCTGATGATGATCATGGAAGGTCGAAACGCGTCAGTGCGTTGCGGCTGGCGGTAGTTTTGTTATGTTGTTCGACGACTGGTTAAATACAATGGGATTGGTGTTTACTTCAAGCTCGCAAACTTGATTTAAAGAATTGTTACCACCACCCGCGCAATCAATTATTGTTTAAATTGTATTGCCTATATATGTATATGTGGCGAAAGCTGCAAACAGTTAATGTTCGTGACTGCATATAAATTGTGCAGCCGACATTTCCAGTCAAGTTCAATGTATGCGAGACTGCTAGAGGTGAGAGCCGCATATCTAAATTTGATTTCCATATATATTCAATGCGGTTTGATCCTCGATAGTCAGTTTGCCGTCGTACTCTGATGATGATCATGGAAGGTCGAAACGCGTCAGTGCGTTGCGGCTGGCGGTAGTTTTGTTATGTTCGACGACTGGTTAAAAACAATGGGATTGGTATTTACTTCAACCTCGCAAACTTGATTTAAAGAAAGGAGGAGATATTGACAAATGCCCAGATCTTGTTCCAACTTCATGACTCTTTCTTATTGGATTCATATAGGCACCAGTCCACTGGTTCAAATGGAAAACTTTTATGCAGTAGCACATTCTCCGAAACCATAAAGTTTGTAGTGATACAAACCATTTGTACATGGCTACTGGTGGATTGGAAGACATAGTAAGAGCATTAACTGCAAACATGAATTCTTTGACTGTGGAAAAAGGTATAATTTAGTGGCGAAAGCGCCAAATTGACTAGTTTGTGTCTGATCGTCATTAGAACGCTTGCACACGTGGATGTGGAAAGACTGCGGTTGTGGTGCGAAATATATGAATCCTCAGTTCGAGCGCAGGAACTTTAATTAGAAGCACCTGTTGTACGCGCGGCTGCCCAGAAAATTAGTTGACCGAACATATTTGCAGTACAATTAGAATTACCTCTCGACATGACGTTTGAATAATATAATAGACGAGTGATGTATCACTTCCGAAGCAGGCCTCAGAATGTTTTTTCAGAATTGAACAGACGACCATTACCGGGTAAGATGCCCATTAATAGCGTGGAACGCACCAAGCGGTGGTTGTCTAAGCTGAGTCTTTGTCCTTGTTCCAACCGCATGAGTCCATTATTTTTATGCTGCTGCATTCTACCAGATACCGCGCAATAACGAGTACCAAGTGAGGCCTGGTAGAAAGAACTCAGGCTCTTCAAAGTTCGGCCAAGATGACCACCAAATTATCATCTGCGACTCCGGGTTTTATTCTCGTTAAAAAATTCGGCAGGAGCGACGTACTTTATTGAAATTCTTTGCGGCAAAATCAACAATTCCTGGACTGAAAGCGACAGCCAGTGGCTTGGAAGTAGGCTTAATATATAACGACAACAGATTCGAGGAATACATCGTGTAATAGGAAGCAAAATCAGTAGTGTGCTCCTAGAGAACGTCCAGTTCATTAGGGACAATTCATAGCTATTTTAAACAGTGCACTACAGGTCAGTGTTATAAGCTAAAAAACGAGGAAAGGTCACTCCGATTGCTTTCAATGCCACTGGATGGAACCAGTTTCTAAATATTGATCTGGTAGGTCCACTATCTGTTGCTCGTTGCGAGGTACCCTGTGTTTTCTATCGATGATAAGTTTACCCGATGGATCGATTTTGTACCAATGAGGAAAATCACAACAGAGAAGGTTATAAAGTGCTTAGAAAATCGATGGCTCACTCGATTTAGTGCACCACAAGTTATTGTTACCGACCAAGGTGTTCTGTTCGAGTCGTAAAAATTTAATCAATGGAACAAGGATCATGAAAAAACATTCCTGAGTAGCCACCTTACCACCCGCAAACCAACGTG
Organism: Eudiplozoon nipponicum; assembly: GCA_029291075.1. Classification (NCBI taxonomy): domain Eukaryota; kingdom Metazoa; phylum Platyhelminthes; class Monogenea; order Mazocraeidea; family Diplozoidae; genus Eudiplozoon; species Eudiplozoon nipponicum. The sequence goes on from JAQBSW010003572.1 coordinate 51,320, forward strand.
GCAGCTGAGCGAGCACGTCGGACAGTGAAAAAGGTATGGCGATGTTGGTACCACTAGAGCCCGGATCCTGTAGGGATATAGTACATTTACCGTATTAACGGCTACAGGATTCGCTCCAATAATTATGGTCTACGCAGGGTATATTTGACAGCCAGATGAACCCGTACTCCCAGGATCTCATTAGCAGTGCAGCATAGCGGATATTCAGGAGCGGCTAAAACAGATAACTGAATATAAGCGCCACACAGTGACAAGTGTATGAAAAACGACCTACACGCACTCGCTTAAGGGTCAGCGACTATATCATTGTCGCGAAGGTCCAGCCCATGGCACTGCAGGCTGTTAATGATGGTCTGTATCGTGTGGAATGGGTGGACGCAGGGAAAAATACACTTTTCGTTAACGTGCTCGATGAACCACGAGCTGTTGCACTTGATCGTTTAAGTAGGGTGCCAAGGCCAACTCCTGAGAGAGGGGAAGATGTAGCCATAGCCACCTTTGAAACAGAAAACGCACCAAGGGTTCAATCCTAGGCTGGCATGAATTAAATAAAAAGTCCACGCAGAAGTGCACGTATTTAACTGAAGCAGTCAGCACAGTGATGAAAGCAGCCTTCGAGCCCCAGAAGTAAACACACAATAACAAATATTTTGTCTGTTTTAGCCGATATGTACTCCCAAGATTCAGGAGACCAGTTTTATGCCCGGGTGATGGAAAGAGTTACAAAGCCAGTACAACACTATATTTCAACTTCCAGAATGCCGACAACTTTAAGGAGATTAATTTAGACGTGTTGATTTAAATTGACAGATTTTAGAGTATAAAATAGATGCTGCGTATTATGTCCACCTCTATTGGTTGGGACATGCACCCGGATATTGTCTGAGTTTATTATCAGTGTATCGTCCAGAAGAGACTTAGTTATGCCTAATTCTGCATTTAAATTGTTCATTTGAGCAGTCAGTCCTTGAATCAACGTTTCCAACCCATCAGAAGCCATTTTAAATGTACCACATATGCTTTATTTATACTCCATTATATAAAGTATTTTGCTTGCATAACGAGCATCGACTTAATAAAGCAAATTTACGAATATTAATTAATTTATGTTCACTTCGACTCGAAGTCTGCTTTCATCATTGGGCTGACTGCTTCGTCCTTATACGGACGCTTCTGCGAGGAATTTCAGTTGAAATAATTCCCGCCCTAGATAAGACCGTTTGTTTGTTCTTTGTCTAAAAGGTGGCTATTTTAATATCCTCCCCCTCTCCTCAGGAATCGGCATTGGCACCCTGCTTAAACGATCTAGTGCGACAGTTCGTGATCCAATTGGCATGCTAACAAAAAATTTATTGTGTTCTGAGTCCATCCTTTCCACGCGATACGGCCCAATATTGACAGCCTGCAGTGCCATAGGTTCGACCTTCGCGACCTTTAGACGAGTTCGTGTCGGTTGCCCTGCATAGCCTTGTCGCTGTGTGGCGCCTACATATTCAGTTAACTGTTTTAGTCGCTCCTGAATATCCGCTATGGTGCATTGCTCATTTGATCCTTGGATTACAGGTTCAACTTGCAGTCTTATGTGCTCTCCATAGACCTTGGTCGTTGGAGCGAATCCTGTAGCTGTTGAGACTGTAAAGCGGATGGCCCGCTCGACCAAATGCAATTTGTCTCTTCACGTTCCCGGGCTCTCGTGGCACCAATATCGCAGTACCTCTTTCATCGTCCGGTTTGCACGCTCAGCCGTCGCGTTGATCTGCGCGTGATAAGTGGCTGTGCTGGAATGAATTATGTCAATGTCTTTGCACTACTGATTAAATTCTTTCGACTCAAACTGTGCGCCTTGATCGGTAACAATAACTTTTGATGTACCAAATCAACGGAGCCATCGCTCTTCTAAGCACGTTATAATCTTTTCTGTTGTGATCTTCGTCAGTGGTACAAACCCATCGAGTAAACTAATCGACCATGGAAAACACAGGACACCTCGCCGCGAGCTACCGGCAGTGGACCTACCAGGTCGATATGCAGAAACTCGTTCCGTGCAGTGGCATTGAAAGCAATCGGAGTGACTTTTTCTCGTTTTTGTGGTTTACAACGTTGGCATGTAGTGCACTGTTGACAATAGCTACGAATTTCTTTGGACATGCCAGGCCAATACAATCGTGACTGCAATGTCTCAATGAGTCGCCCGGCGCCGGGATGTCCCAACGTTTCATGCCAAAAGGCCATCAAATCTGTTCTTATAGACTCTGACACGAACCATTGCACTGTTTACAGTTAAATACTGTTTGTTGCGAAGAGCTAATATATATGCAAGTATGTATTAGGTTTTGCAAACCTAGTAACAAATTAGTTCAGTTGCGACCAGAAGGATAAACTAAAGACAGCATGAACGGAAAGTATAATCTCATGCACTTCGTTTCAGTGCTTACTGGCGACTCATCAATAGGAGCCGGTATTACGTCCTTTAACCACTATATATTTTGGTCAAGAATGTAAGATATATATACAATGTACATAACACTCGCTCAAGAAAATCATAAACACGTTTCCAGCTTCAAACTCAATGTTCAACTTGTGTGACACGGCCTCAGAGCAGAAGAAATTATGTAATCAAATAAAGCTATTTTGCCCCTATTCATATTGCACACGTCCTACTCCGATCTTCAGTACGCCCGAAGTTTTCAATAGTGCGTTAGCACCGTTAACATTGATGGTCATGGCAATGTCGCTATTTTTACGCATTAATGTAGCTTCAGTTTCAAATAGTGGATGTGATCGGACGAGTACGATTATTGTTTAATATTTCAAATAGAATAATTTCACAAGGCTTACAATGTAAGCGGCTGCATGTCTTTTCATAAGACCGCATGCTGCAGACATCTGACGATGAACTTCAACTTAAATCTATCAACAATAACCCAACAATATCATTGATAGTTGTCAGTTCATATTTTGGAAGTGATCTGTCAGCTGCGGCTTACAGAAAGAAGAAGCATGTACATTTTAGATATTTCCTCTGGAAACGAAAATACAAGTCGAAGAACACATTACACACCACCGCAATTTATTACTTTTAAAAAAGGATTGTAGCCGCATTGTGTCCGCTGTATGGTTTACTTCAATCTTTTCGTGGGTCTCAAGAGCTTGACCATGTTTCATGGCTCTAGGGCAGTGGAACATCATTTTTTAAATCTTAAACTGTTGCATATTTCTCTTATTGGTCTAGATTGTAATAGCTTGTTTTCATTTAATTTTTTAGAACGGCAGATCATCACAAAACTTGCTTATCTACTGTAATTGGTCACAGAGGGCCTAACAAATACGTTGGCTTATATTTATGGCACGATGCACTTACACTGCACAATTAGGTAGCACCGAGGTTGACACGAGGCATAGATGGACACTTAAAATTGAACTTTATTTGTGATCCGAAGCCAGGAATTATCAACTAGATTTTTTCCAGTGGGCCCGCATGTAAACCGTTGTACTATCCTGCAGCTAACCGACGTAGGTCCTTATGGCAATCTATGCCTCACATAAATATAAATTTAATTAAATTACTATATCAGTATTTATTATACACAAGTTGTAAATAGGCACTAAAAACTGCATAAGAAAGAAAATGCGATTCATTTGATAAATCAGTTTCGTCCCTATTGATCATTCAGTATGTACATGCAAGAGTTTCCACGACCAGTGAACTTTTGCTTCTGGCTTGCAGCTCATCTACCACGCCACCTAGGCTGTACACTTCATGCATTGGTTAGTCTCTGCCACAGATAGAGCGTGCCCGATCTCGCATTCCAAATTAATTTCCAACTTACCACCTCATCATTGTCATTATACAACAGGCAGCATGCCAACTTGGAAAGTCATTGAATTAAATTATTATGGCAGATTTTTATTTTAAATATATTGAAGCATCATATTATTACATCATCATTTATTACATATGCATCTGCTATCCGTATAAGGTCGTGTTTACAATGCATCTGTACGCTATTGACATTTGGCCTATTAGAATTGGTGATAGTAGACGCTTACAGGTATTCGACCATCGTTGTTGGAGAAGCGTAGCACACTTTGGTTACCAACAACGATTAACCAACGTTGACATCCGTAGACGTTTTTTTATGGATCTGCCAATAACTGTTCCTCGTTAAAAAAACAATAAGGCTCCATCAACATATTTAGCTCGGTCACGTTTTGCGTATGCCCTCAATTCGATTGCCCAGTAGAGCTCTGTTCTCTCATCCAGCACCAGATCAGCGTTAGAAACTGGGTAGGCAGATTTGGACATTGCAGAAACAGTTGACGTCACTTACATCCGAATTGGTTAGTATAGGACCCACTCGCCTGCCAGGATGGGGCCCACGTGCGCATCATATTTCTTTAGAGAAACCCTTATCGATATGGCATCGAATGTAACTCAGTCGCGATATTGTTACAGATGTCTACGGTTTTTGTATGTCTGGGCATAATGATGATGATGTTATTCGTATAGACCTACTATTGCATACGATAGCAAAGATGACATTTATTAGGCATGACAGTATTGGTGGTGTAAATAGTCATTTTGGTGCTTAACACGTGCAATTAAGAAAAAATATGTCCTTTCCCAATAGAAGCATTGTCACAAATAAATTGAGATTTTGAAATATAAGAAGTTTTATATGTTGGAAACACCATTAAAATCAATATAGACTTCAGATAAGCAATAATTCGATTTTAATTGAAAAATAGAAATTTTCAGCAAACCAACCACCAACCACAAGTTCCATGTTATGTGTTTGGTTAATAAAATACGATTAGAGATTATTTCAAGTACGCTTATTTGAAATAAAGAAATGCCATCTACACTATTACGGATTCAAAAAGTGTAAAGGAAGTATTTGGTTGGACAAAAATAAAGTATCAATATATTGATAAAATTAAACCTCCGGGATTGATTAGAATGAATATTATAAAAGTAGAGATATTCATTAAATTTCCAGAACATACCTTGTTAAAATATTTTCAACTATTTATATTGTTGAAATGTTTCAGATTTCAGTTTTCTGTATGTTCACCTCTAGCGTGAACTTCTCTGATATTGTCGTTGCCATATTAGTTTGGACTTAAAAGTTTGGTATGCTACACAATACATGCTCACTAAACGAGGTTATTTGCTCATTCGAGCATGTTGGGATCGTGCTAAACCTCATTCTACATAAAACCATTGGAATGCAGTTTTGTCTAAATTCATTCCGTCCAAGTGTCTATTGCATGGTTAAATAAGTACGATTGTGTTTAGCATGGAGGCTAATCTTAAATTTGAGGACACAACTGACATCGCTGGAGTCGCAGGTTCGCGCCTGCATACTTTGTGGTAATGGTAAATCCATTAAACTCCAACTTATATCTTGATCAGCATGTAACTACTCTAGCTTTGCCTATGTTATTGATAGAGCTCCCAAGATATATAAACCTGTCGACTATGTCAAGATCTTCATTCTGCAGTCGCAACATTGGAGTGAGTCGTGGGTGATCCTATAACAGTATCTTACATTTAGAGGGTGCGAATTTCATACCGAAAGACGGAACAACGTCTGGTAATCTATTTAAGGTGGTCTGGGCAGCATGCTGATTGTCGAATAATAGTACGATATCGTCCGCATAGTCAAGATCGACTAGTTTATCTCCCGGGAGAACTTCAACTCCAGCGTCCTGAATGTGTGGGAGAGTGTTGTTCATAATAGCATCGATTACAAAATTAAACAAAAATGGGGAAAGTGGACAACCTTGACGAACACCACTGCTGGTTGTAAAGTTATGCGTTAATTCGTTGTAAACCTTAACGCGACCAGAAGTATTTGTGTAGAGAGCTCGTATAATATTAACAAATTTAGTGGGCACACCGCTTTTCGACAAGATATGGAATAAAACATTGCGATCCACCGAATCAAATGCACCCTTGAAGTCTAGAAAGACGACTATTGTGGGACGCTGATATAAATGTCTCTGTTCGAGAACTTGCCTTAACGTAAAAATATTATCTATACAACCTCGTCCTGCGCGGAATCCGGCCTGTTCTTCTCTTGTTTGTGATTCACGTGAAGCGCTAAGACGACGTAGGATAATCGAAGCAAATAACCTTGATACGACCGGAGTCAAACTTATACCACGATGGTTATCGCACGAATTACGATTGTCTTTTTTGAAGATGGGAATGATGGTCGACTCATTCCAGTCAAGTGGTACGGTTTCCTCATTCCATATAGTATGAAAAGTTTGGTCAACGCTCCTGAAATTATATCGCCACCATCCTTAAACAATCCCGGAAGCAGATCATCGGGGCCGGCGGCTTTGCGGCGCTTAAGAGATAGGATTGCATCGCGTACTTCTAACTCGGATGGTTCTTCGGGACTAACATTCCACACTGTTGATGCAGACATGCTTTCGGGAAGCGGAACTGACGCGGGTGGCCAAGAAAATTGATCTCTAAAGTGTTCAGCCCACCTGTCAAGACGACTTATTTTATCGGTTATTAATTCGTTGTTACTATCATTTATAGTTTCGCTAACTTTTAACTTTCTCGGACCTGTTGCGCGGATAAGTTGGAACAAACAGCGACTATTACCTGACGCGAAAGCTACTTCCATTTCTTCAGCCTTTCTGTTCCAAAAGTTTTCGAGATAGCCTTTTAGACTGCGCTTAAGTTGGCGTCTTATATTGCGACGGGTATTATTATGAGTCGAGCCAGGTGGAATTTGGCGCCTTATTTCGAGTATCTCCATAGATTTTACAGAGAGCCAGTGATTATTTCTACGGGGGCCTGCTATGCTACATACAGTAGTACATGCATTGTGCATAGTGGAACTTATCTTGGACCAAAGAATATTCGGATTTTTGCTATTCATACCAGTCAGATTAACCTTTAGAATATTTTCATAGTGTTGTCGTAAGGACGGTTTTTCAAGTTTGCCTACATCAATTTGGGGTTTATTCTTAATTATTTTCCCGGAAAATTTTAGAGCAAATCTACAACGGATAAGTGCATGGTCCGAGTCGAAATAAGTGTTCCAAAAAGAACGACAATTCTGGATGCAACCACGCCATCTTTAACTAATTGCTACATGATCTATTTGAGTCCACCGTTGTCCGGGTGCTGGATGACGCCATGTAGCACAACGTTTAACACTACGTCTGAAGTTTGTACTACAAATATAGTCTATGTTCAGCGCAGCTATCCAAAAGCCGTTCACCATTATCGTTGCGAGTCGAGCTTAGAGTGTATCTTCCATCTAAATGAAATTCTGTGTTGCTTAAGCGACCAACTTGAGCATTCATGTCACCCATAACCAGGACTATATCCGAACTTCGTGCTTTACTTAGTAAGGAGCTTAATTCGGAGTAAAAAGCGTCCTTGCTTTCTTCTGTGCTGCAATCGGCTTTACCAGACGAAATCGTGGCATCATCAACAAAGGCCTTTGAGTTATTAATTACTGATATTCGAAGGATATATCATCCTGCAAGTTCAGTACGACTTTGCGAGCTGTTGCGCTCGGAAAAGATGGGACATCAACTTCCATCAGAGTTTTATGTAGGCCTGTGTGCAAAAGCTTCTGTGGTGAAAATTTCAAAATATGTAAATTCAATTTTAAAAATTGAATTACCAGACATTCTCAGAACCACATTAGAAATCTCTAGGATCATGAAAACAGATCGGCAAAGTTAAACCTGGGGGTTCAATGGCATGTGCATACTGTAAAAGCCACAGGTGCGTGCTGCAACGGCAGATCAGTACAAATACAGCCCCTCTGATCTTTTGAGAGATATCTATGATGTGAAGTCATGAACATCAAGCGGTTAGGCTAAGACTGGACGACAAACAAACCACAATCTTAAGGATACAAAATGGAAACGAGGCGACGAGGAAGGCGCCTGCGAAAACGTTTTGAAGGGCCATAGGGATGATGCTAACCACGGAGTTCTAATTTGCGTCTACCTTGCTTGGGTGAAAGGTCAAATCCAACCCGCTTCAGAGATATACCTCGCTTGGAAAGTCAGAATCTCCCGCTAGTACGAGTAGTAGCGGAGCTGCGTTGTAAAGACTCCATGATATGCCTATAATGGGCATACGAAACAGAAGAGTTCACCAAGACATCCGGCAAGACGGGTTGATTCTAAATAAGCGAAGGTCTCGAGTAAATTGTTGGGATAAGTGCTATGGTAGGCATAGTTATATCACGTAATGAAAGTGGTTTAGACAATATTTTATTAACAAAGTGTTGTGTCCACCTATGTTTGATGTTCCACGAACTTGAATGTCGTTTGTATTTATTATTAACGTGTCGTCTAGACGAGCCTTAATTATGCCTAACTCGTCCGTTAAATTCTTCATTTGAGACGCCAGTGCCTGAATCAACGTTTCGACCCCATCCGAAGACATATTTAATTGTGCCATAAATGCTTTATTTTTACTCAATTATATATAGAATTTTGCACGCACAACAACAATCTATTTAATTAAACAAATTTACACATTAATTAATATATGTGCACATCAGCTCAACGTCTGCTTTCTCATTGTGCTGCCTGCTTACTTCTTATCCGGGCGCTTCTGCGAGGAATTTCTGTTGAAATAATGTCTGCCCTAGATAAGACCTTTTGCTCATTATTTGTCTCAAAGGTGGCTATTGCCACATCTTCCCCCCCTCAGGAATCGGCTTTCGCACTCTGCTTAAACGATCCAGTACGGTATGTCGCTCCTCTCAGATGTTGTAACTGTACCCATGCGTGGAGATGCTGCTGCCATCTTATTTGTCATTATGGCCGAGCTTTGAAGAGCCTGAAGTCTCTCTTCAAGGCCTCCTGGGCTGCTGGATATTTCTCCGTATCTAGTAGGATCCAGCAGCATGAACATGATGGCCTCATGTGGTTGCAAGCCTGGTAAAGACTCGGTAAGCTTCGAGAACCACCGCTTGATACGTGCCATGGTATCCATGGGCATCTCACCCTTTAATGGTGTCAGGCTGTATAATTCTGAGAACACTTCTTGAGGCCTGGCCCGGAAATGATCCAATACGCGTCTTTTGTATTCTTCATATGTGAGGTCAACTGGCAATTCCAATTGGACAGCTACTGTCCGGTCCACTAATTCCTGTACAGCTACACGCACAATAGGTGCTTCCAATGTAAATTCTTGGGCTCGCACTGATGCTTCAAATTTTTCGAACCACAACTGTGGCCTTTCCACATCTAGTGGTGCTAACATCGGCTTAAACTCTGATGACGGTCTGACATAACTCGTCGATTCGGCTGAAAACGCTGGCATATTAATTCCTGATTCCTCTTCGCCGGGGTCGCCATTGTTGTGTCCACCTATGTTTGATGTTCCACGAACTTGAATGTTGCTCCGTTTCTGACCCCATCAGGAAGACATATTTAATTGTGCCATAAATGCTTTATTTTTACTCAATTATATATAGAATTTTGCACGCACAACAAATAATCTATTTAATAAAACAAATTTACACATTAATTATATGTGCACATCAGCTCAACGTCTGCTTTCATTGTGCTGCCTAAGCTTACTCTTATCCGGGCGATTCTGCGAGGAATTTCTGTTGAAATAATGTCTGCCCTAGATAAGACCTTGCTCATTATTTGTCTTAAAGGTGGCTATTGCCACAATAAAGGGTAGTTATGTTAGCCCGACAGATTTCAAGTAGATGAAAGATCTGTCGGTAACTTCTCTTGTATCCAACGTAAAGAACCATACCATAGGAAGCGATTTTTTAACCCATTTCAATTTGCCATTTAATCCGAAAATCAGGTGTTTTGTCCACCTATGTTAGATGGTCCACGTACTTGTATGTCTTCCGTATTTATTATTAGCGTATCGTCTAGACGAGCCTTAATTATGCCTAATTCTGCAGTTAAATTATTCATTTGGGAAGTCAATGCCTGAATCAACGTTTCTAACCCATCAGAAGCCATTTTAAATGTACAACAAATGCTTTATTTTTACTCAATTATATATAGAATTTTGCTCGCACAACGAGCATCGATTTAATAAAACAAATTTACACATTAATTAATTTATGTTCACTTCAGCTCGAAGTCTGCTTTTCTCATTGGGCTGACTGCTTCATTCTTATACGGACGCTTCTGCGAGGAATTTCTGTTGAAATACTGTCTGCCCTAGATAAAACCCTTTGTTCATTATTTGTCTTAAAGGTGGCCATTGCCACATCTTCCCCCCCTCAGGAATCGGCTTTCGCACTCTGCTTAAACGATCCAGTGCCACAGCTCGTGGTCCATCGGGCAGGCTAACAAAAACAGTATTGTGCTCTGCGTCCACCCTCTCCACGCGATACTGCCCATCATTAACAGCCTGCAGTGCCATGGGCTCGACCTTCGCTACCATTACATAGTCGCCGACCTTTAGGCGAGTGCGTGTCGGTTGCCTTGCATAGCCTTGTCGCTGTGTGGCGCCTACATATTCAGTTAACTGTTTTAGTCGTTCCTGAATATCCGCTATGGTGCAGCGCTCATGGGATCCTTGGATTACCGGTTCACCTGGCAGTCTTATGTGTCCTCCATAGACCATAGTCGTTGGAGCGAATCCTGTAGCTGTTGAGACAGTAAAGCGCATGGCCCGCTCGACCAAATGTAATTTGTCTCTCCACGTTCCCGGGCTCTCGTGGCACCAGCATCGCAGTACCTCTTTCATCGTCCTATGTGCGCGCTCAGCTGTCGCATTGGTTTGCGGGTGATAAGTGGCTGTGCGGGAATGCTTTATGTCAAGGTCTTTGCACCACTGATTAAATTCTTTCGACTCAAACTGTGCGCCTTGATCGGTAACAATAACTTGTGGTGCACCGAATCGACTGAGCCATCGCTCTTCTAAGCACGTTATAATCTTTTCTGTTGTGATCTTCTTCAGTGGTACAAACTCGACCCATCGGGTAAACTTATCGACCATGGAAAACACATAGGACACGCCGCCGCGAGCTACCGGCAGTGGACCTACCAGGTCGATATGCAGAAACTCGTTCCGTGCAGTGGCATTGAAAGCAATCGGCGTGACTTTTTCTCGTTTTTGTGGTTTACAACGTTGGCATGTAGTGCACTGTTGACAATAGCTACGAATTTCTTTGGACATGCCAGGCCAATACAATCGTGACTGCAATGTCTCAATGAGCCGCCCAGCGCCGGGATGTCCTAACGTTTCATGCCAAAAGGCCATTAATTCTGTTCTTATAGATTCTGGCACAAACCATTGCACTGTTTGTCCTTCTTTCCGCACCAACAGGCCGTTCTGTAGACTCAACGTTTTATATGGTGCAGACACCCCTGTGCCGTTTTTTAATTGATTAACTATTTCCTGACATGTAGCATCTCTTCCCTGTTCTTCAGAGACTTTTATAAGCGGCGAAACCCGCACAGCGGAAATTCTGCTGAGCGCATCGGCCGCCGCATTCTCGATTCCTGCTCTATGATGAATTGATATATCGTACTCTTCTAGTTCTTCAATGGCTCGATGTACACGTTTCTTCTCAATACCTAGTGATCTCCAATGCACTAGCGCTTTGTGGTCGGTAAAGACGTCCACGTGTCCCCCGATGACAAAATATCTAAACTTCCGCAGCGCCCATTGTACGGCTAGTAAATTCTTTTTCTGTGACTGTATAGTTCTGTTCCGCCTTAGTGAGTGTGCGACTTATATATTGCGCAGGACGTCCGTCAACAACACCGCTCCTATACCAATATTTGACGCGTCTGTAACAATTGACATATTACCTACCGGGAAAAGTCAAAATAGTTGCATCTATTAATTTCTGCTCATAACACAAACGCTTGTTGAGCTCCTCCGTCCAACGAAATGGTATCTTGGCACGAGTTAACTGAGATAAGGGCTGTTGCGTAACCGCCATCCTGCGAGGTATGGTCTATAGAAAATTCATCATACCAATAAACCCGGCGCAATTGCTTTCTAGTAGTAGGCGCCCGGATCAATCCCTGATAGGTTGTACATTCGAATCTAACGGCATGCAACCCGTCCGCTGAGACTAAGTGCCCCAAGAACCGCACTTCTTGACCTATCTGTACCTTTTCTGGATTAAAATGTAATCGCCATTCTACAGCTTTGGCCAACATCTTATGCAGCCTCACACGTAATTGCGTGTTCAGTAGTGGCCCATATAATAACATCGTCTACGTAAGCTTTTGTACAAGTTAAGTCAGACACGAACGAGTCCATCATTCTTTGGAACACTTTCGGTGCGTTTTTAAGGCCAACTGGTACCCGGAGTGAATTGGAAAATGACCTTGGGGTTACTTGTACCGCTAACTTCGATCGGTCTTCGGGCCGCACGCTTATTTGCCAAAATCCCTGTTTAAGATCAAGCACGGCAAACCATTTGCCTCCCGCTAGCTGTAAGAACAGATCACGCAGAGCCGGCATGGGATACGGGTCCGGTTTAGTTACTGAGTTCAATTGCCTAAAATCAGCCGCTGGTCGGAGCGAACCATCCTTTTTCGTAACTATAAACCATTGGAGCACGAAAAAATAGATGATGACGGTTCAAGAACGTCGGCTTCTATCATTTCTTGGGTTGCTCGAGTCGCTGCTTCTAATTTCTTTGGGAGGAGCACCATATACTTTTGGTGGTTCGCAACCATCATTTAGTTCTAACCATAACTTAAACTGGTCGACCGTCGGCCCTGGACGCTCGCTACAATCAGGCAGTTGGAATATAATGTTATATTGGGTTTAAAGATTCTTCCACCACCCAGGCAGACAACTGGTCTCCTCTCCTGCATCTTAGGGGTACATAAAGACTTTATTGAGACTTATTCCCTCAGGCCGCGATAGGCATACACGCTTATATTATTGACAGTCTATCGTCTTAACCCATTTTCTAATGAAATCAAGTCCCAATAAGGGCGTTTGCGTAATCAAAACAACAAAAGACATATGATAGACATTTTCATTTATTAAAAACTTCGTGTCCCACTCGCCCACAGCCACCATCGATGCGCCCGATGCCTGACATAAACTTGCTTTAGTAGGTTTTACATTGTTCAATGGCCAAGTCAATGGTAGTACCGACACATCAGCTCCAATCCGTGCATTATTACTGGCTGTCCGTTGAAGAGTTCAGCCATTTAACTTTAATGAAAATTCTTACATTTGGCACTGTTTCCCACACTTCGTTTTCTTCAAAGGGCCATCTGGTTCGGACCACTTTTTGTTTGATCTGCTGGTCTTCATTCGATCTACCCGTCGGAGCCACCAAAGGATTAATATTTGTGCCCTGCTCTCTCCCATCTTTATTTGTGAGATTGTGCACCCTGTTACCCCACTGCACTGGCCGTTCTCGAGGAGCAGTACATGGGTTTTGCTGACGCTTATACGTCGTATTCGTCGGAGCTGGAGTCCTTATATACTGACTTTGCTTCCAGGCCACTGGCTGTTGCCTTCTGTCGCGGAACTGCTTATTATGCCGCGAAGAATTCCAATACGGTATGTCGCTCCTGTCAGATGTCGTAACTGGACCCATGCGTGGAGATGCAGCTGCCACTTTGTTTGTCATTATGGCCGAACTTTGAAGAGCCTGAAGTCTCTCTTCAAGGCCTTCCTGGGCGCTGGATATTTCACCGTATCTGGTAGGATCCAGCAGCATGAACATGATGGCCTCATGTGGTTGCAAGCCGGGTAAAGACTCGGTAAGCTTCGAGAACCACCGCTTGATACGTGCCATGATATCCATGGGCATCTCACCCATTAATGGTTTCAGGCTGTATAATTCTAAGAACACTTCCTGAGGCCTAGCCCGGAAATGATCCAACACGCGTCTTTTGTATTCTTCATACGTGAGGTCAACCGGCAATTCCAATTGGACTGCTACTGTCCGGTCCACTAATTCCTGGACAGCTACACGCACAATAGGTGCTTCCAATGTAAATTCTTGGGCTCGAACTGATGCTTCAAATTTTTCGAACCACAACTGTGGCCTTTCCACATCTAATGGTGCCAACATCGGCTTAAACTCTGATGATGGTCTAAAATAACTCGTCGATTCGGCTGAAAACGCTGGCATATTAATTCCTGATTCCTCTTCGCCGGGGTCGCCATTGTTGTGTCCACCTATGTTTGATGTTCCACGAACTTGAATGTCGTTTGTATTTATTATTAACGTGTCGTCTAGACGAGCCTTAATTATGCCTAACTCGTCCGTTAAATTCTTCATTTGAGACGCCAGTGCCTGAATCAACGTTTCGACCCCATCAGAAGACATATTTAATTGTGCCATAAATGCTTTATTTTTACTCAATTATATATAGAATTTTGCACGCACAACAACAATCTATTTAATAAAACAAATTTACACATCGAATAGAGTTCTCTCAAAGCCCAACATTTCGCACAATACAAGCAACACTATTGTTGATGAATTTCACCAATTGCGCGAAAAAAAATTTTTAGCACGTCAAATTTCAATCTTAAATCACCAATAGTGGTTATTTCCGAACCTGAACCGAAAAATTTTGGAATCTGTGGGCTATATCGGCTAAACATTTTGAGTACGAGTAAATCCTATTAACTACCTAACCAGAGCACTCTGCTCCGAGATATAATAAGTTCAGGTTTATTCAACTTTAGATATCTCGAAAGCGTAATATCAGATACTAATAATTTGAAGTTTAATACCACGTACCGCATACAAATTTCCAGGAGTGGGGTAACATGAACTTCGTCGAATGCCTTTTGGTCTGAAAAATACCAGTCACATATTCCAGCATTTGGCTGAAGAAACCCTCCAGAATTGTCCATTTGCGTGATATTCTACCAGACAGTCCAAGTGGTCCTGATCTGGCTTATAGTTACATAGATTGGGCTGTTGGAGCACTTAGAGATAAGATGTGCCATTTAGCTCTGACGGAGCCTAGAAAAATCAAAACAAAGTGCCGTTTCCTTCTATTTGAGATCAGCATCGCATGTTTAAATAGTTTATGAGAATACGAAGAATTTGTTCGACTCCATTACACAAGAGATCGTACAAGGTCGTAAAGATGACAGCTATAAATGTCCTCAGATGAAAATGGCGTGGAGGATTGTGTAACTCTGGACTCTGCATGCCAAAGATTATCAGGATTGATGAAAGTTCTGGAAAACACGATATAGGACTGTCGTGCCGCGGCATTCTAAAATGTGCAACCAAACTTCGCAGATACCAGCTTTGAGATGCACTATTTACGGCATCGGTACCAATTTAAACTAAAATACAAGAATAGCACGATGTCAGCGTCAGGTGAAACAGCCGTAGAAGATAATGAACTATACGCAATGCCGACGTCGGGGGCACCAGTATGCCATCCCGACGGATTTAACGACAGCCAAAGCATCGCGATTACGTAAATTACTGGACGGATTTCTTTGATGCAATGACTGTAAAAGAGGAAAATGAAATAACGCTATAGCGACTAAAAAAATCCGATAAATTTAAAACACTAGAGCAGTATTTTGGCCTGACTTGGGTGAGTCATTTCAATAGTGTCGTAGCCATTTTGGTTTGGAATCCTTTAACTGCAACGTCTGGAATAGCCTTTACAACATAACTTTGATCTTCTACACAATATAATTTTATGGTTCAATACAATGGAATTTGTGTTTGCTTCAAGCTCGCAAACTTAATTTAAAGAACTGTTACCACCACCCGCGCAATAAATTATTGTTTAATTGTATTACCACATTAGTTGTTCAATGGGTCAATTTGTTGCTGCATTGATGGTTTTACCAGAGAATTATAGGACCATCACGATAGGATTCAGCGGCAATCACGGTAAAAGCAACACCCAACGCCTTTGAGCTAATAATGGTTGATATTCGAAGGCGATATATTTGTGGAATGCCAACACTAATGTGTTTTCTATTGCGCCAACTTCCTTCCGAGTTTTATGAAAGCTTGAGATCAGAAGCTTCCAGGTTGAATACTTCCTTAAATGTTAATTCACTTTTTACTGCTGAACTAACAGCCAAGCATAGAAACACATTAGATTTCTTCGATAACAGAAGTCGAAGTGATGATTGAAGAATATAATGTTGAACTAGAACTTTTTATTTTTATTATCAGAAGAAAGGTTCGATTCCCATTATAATTCAGAAATGAATTTGTAAAATAAAATAAAAAATATAAAATCCATTAAAATAAGAAAATACTAAAATTTATTTAAATGCAATGACAACCACCGGTACATCATTAGTCTTTCAAGTATGAATGGAAAGCATCAAGAAACTTTCTGTACAGACGATGTTCCTCAGCAACACAAAATTCTTGCAATTCATCTTGGAATGTCTTATCTAAACCACGTTCCAGCAGAATTTCAGACATGTTGCTGCAAAGGACCTACAGAAATAATTGATATATATATTTTTTAATAGACGCTTGTTAAATACAAACATTATTAGATACTCAAATTATCCTACTTGAGGCTAAAAAATATTATCTAAACGAAGACGAAAAAAAATGAAGGCTAAAACTATACTTTAAAAACTTGTCAGCAAACTGATTGTATTGATTAGATAATTGATGTGCTGTAAAATAAGAATAAACAATTCCAAGTGTTTTGCAAGAAAATTTAAGTCGCCTAAATCGTAGAACAGTATATCCTCCAAATAATTTCACGTGCATCAAACGCACAAATTTCTAATTAAATACATTTAACCATGTTTTTTAATCGTTAGTCGTTTTTCATGTCAAAATAATGTATTCTTCGGAGAAATACACGACGAAAATTTTAATCTAAACCAATAAACAGAGGACAACAATATTGCTGGTATATGCCATATAAGCTATCATATACATCAAGTCGGGCTTTCAAGGCTGTCATAACACATGACAAGCATTTTACTAAGTCCTGATCTGCACTCGGTATGGATGCTTGCAGTAATGTTGGATGCGAAATCAATTTTTGACACCATTTTAATAGCTACTATGGGCAGAAGGTACCAGTCATTTTACTGGTGGAAGGGCATCAAAGTACAAGAACTACTCATCCGCACTTCGATAAACCAACATGGGTTGCGCGGGCGGTGATAAATATTATAATCAAGGTTGCGATCGAGCCCTGTTTGCAGAAAATTCTGACCAGTACATGATGAGTTCCCAATAAGTACGAAACCGATCTACTGGTCGAATTGCCTCTTCTACACTATACCATTCTTAATTTATACTGTCATATTTAGGCAACTTTGTTCCTTTATAGCACATAAATAATAATTGATCACATACTACATGGGTTTGCGCGTAGGAGAAATTCTAAGTCTAATAGGATGGATAACCGAAATAAGCTAATGCGAATGAGCAATGAATGGAGGCCCGCGGTTCTACGCGTATAGGGAACCATATCGTCGTATACACATGAACAATGTTGCTTGGTGTCTGATTGGTCTCTGCTCCAAAGATAGTAGTAAATGATTGGACATATGCACAAGTATCGAAATCATTAAGAGCTAAATGCGAATCCATAGTGTGCACTTCCAACGGGCCACATTGGTTTCGCGAAAGCGCGGTTTTTTGCAAAAGGCCATCGTTTCGTTGAACACTCCAGTACGTACCATTCTGACCTAGTTCGCAAAAAAGGCATTTGCTATCCTATCCAAAATTCTGTGACCATGCTTATGGTTGCTGGTAATTTAAACCTTAAACAAGGTCGAAAGTACAAAAGAAACTGAACTATAGGACAAAAGATTTAAATTTAATATGGCTGCGAGTGCGATACTTTGACCTTAGCCATCATTTAACCATAGTGAACTTCGTTTAGCATCATTAAACACGGCAACTTCCCTCAATCAGAAGAAATACAATCTACGCAGATGAGACTGACGTCATTGAACTATGCACAATAGTGCAGCTAGGCAGGAGTAACCTGACATGCTTAATTACGATAGAGCAAATACATGAAGCCTACTATCTGATTAGATCATCATATTTCTGTTCAATGCTATATCAGTTTAATTTTTAGCCATTGTTGTTATTTACTTTGTGCTATTATGTCAATTAATTCATGATAGTGAGGTAATTTTGCTAAAAATGGTTTATTGCTTTTACTGTTAGAACTTTGGACTATGTATATAGATAGTGCACTCTTATGATGATCATAACAGCAGAGGAACTATTTAGTTACGCTAATTCGGATTGTCTATATTGGCTAAGAATTTCACATTTTGCGTGACATTGTACATTCTATTTAGGAAGGATAATTCATAAATTAATCGTGATCTTAGCAACAAAATATGAGGCAATCCGGGAATAGTTTAATGAAAAATACCGGCAGTAAAAGTTGAACATTTAGGCTAAATAAGTCTACAAAGTTTGATAAGTCTGTAAATCCCGAACTATCTTCATCTTAACATCTTCATTTATACTTCAAAGTCAATCCAGCCGGATTTGAAGAACGGTACGGATAGTAGATGTAAATGAGGTAATATTATAGAAGTCAAACCATAAGGACTAGAAGGATATAGGATGAAATAGCAATATGTAGTGGCATTGACCACTAAACTAAGATCAACAACAACCTGTTCAGTAAACCTAACCAGTATTTTGGCCACCAGAAGCCGTTTGGAATTGCGCTCAATTTACTCTATCCGAATAACCACAATCTTAGATTGAAAAAATTGTAAAACCCATTTGCACGCACCAATGGTTCTGCAAGACCGCTTATACTAACGGCCGATATTGTACACAAATAACATACGGCACACAACAAAGGTATTAATTACCAGACACAAGTCAGATGAAGATAGCTGGCTTGTTTTGCCAGAGTTATTGTGGGTATGTAATACCGATGCTCTTGTGAGCCACTTCCACACACTGCAAACATCGTGATTAACAATGTGGTGATCATAAAAATGGCTAACCGACCAGTCGACCGTTAACACCTAACATTTTTTTCGAAATTGCTTGATCAGTTTCAGACCATTATTTAAATAAAGTTCGTAAACGTGCAAAAACGTCCTCGTTGGTTTTAATCAGCCGGAATGATGTAAAAACTACATCCAATCACACTTTCAGACACAGTTCAACGCTTACGATGATTTTCAAAGCATAATGGAAAACTGACTAACGAGGATTGAACCACAATTTATATGCAAGGAAAATAAAACTTTATATGCGATCTTCACCTCTAACTGTCAACCATACATCATCAACTGGATATGTCTGTGGATTGATGAATGGACCTGAAATGCAGGATTAGAAGTTCACCGAAGAATAGAACTGTAAACCAAAACTAGGACCAGGTAATTCTGAAACATACTGTAAGTAATATATTCCAGATAATAGAACAAATGCAACCACTTAAGTATTAAGTATCGGTTATCAACCATTAAATCAAGTGTAAAAGTACCAATTGAAACCGTCAAAAAACGGAAATAAAACTTACATCATCAAGGACCTCAGTATTTACGCGATAGCCCTCAAAATGGCCCATTTCCACAAAATCAATAGCATACGAAGCTAAAAATAAGAAATAATAATCGTACGTAATTTTGAATCATCTGGTGGTAACTCGTTTAGCTCCAATGATGAGGGCAATCTGCAGTGAAGAATTACCGATTTCCCTGACGGTTTACTAAGTTTTATTTGAAGTTCAGGCAATATTTCCATCGATGGGCCTTCGTTCTCCTGTCGATTAGGACTGTCTGATTCATAGCTTTCCTCAGATGGGCAAGCACTCTCAGTTAAGTTGATGTTAACATCAATAACTCTGTAATAATAAAATGTCAGACTTACAAGCCATCGTCATAATTCCTTCTTAAAATTACATTTGTCTTATCTCGGCTAACAACGGAAAAACCTTTTGGTGGATCAACATCCATAGTATGATCAGCTTCGTGCTTAATTTCATTCGTCAGAACATCAGCAAATTTCTTGTCACTAACATAATCGTTCACAGTCGTGTGTAGTTTAGCATTACTCGCAGTTGAAAGTATTTTGAAATACTTTAATGATGATCTACTTGCCAACAAACGATTGCTCTGCAAAAAACGCGAAAAGGAATAACGACCAACGCCCACAAACATATTGATCAACTAGAGTTGCAAATTTAAAAAAAATAGTGTAAATGTAAATTAAAAGGGTTAAAAGCAATACTTTAAATTCCGATAAAAAAATAATTTAAATAAAAAAAATTTACAAAACAATAATAATTCATATTTGCCTGTGAAAATGATAACTGCTGTTATCCAGTGATTTAGTAATTATAATCTGTCAACCCGACACCATGGCCTGATTCAGGCATACGACCATAGAATCATCTAAATGAAAATAAAAAATAAAGCGCAACGCAACTCTATATACTTATTTTAATAAGTTTGAACATGTATATTCTACAATCAAGTTAAATCTAGGTCAAACGCATAATTTGAGAAGGCAGTCCTACGAAGGACCGTACTCTAGAGAATGAGATTTCCTACGACAAATTTAAAGTAACAATTATTGATAATTTTACACCACCACGACTGACTGAAATGAATATTATTAAAACATATTATACTTTCAAATTCAAGAACATTCTTTATATTAATACTTTGCAGTATATATACTTTTGAATTTTGCGTATTTTGAGTTCGGTGTTCTGTAATTGTTCTGGCGTGACTTAAATAACTTTCAATTCAACAATATAAATACTCCAAATGATATTAACAAATAATGTTCTTGAATTTAAACGAATATTTTCTTTTTGAATAATATACGTTTAAATCAGCCACGGTGGTGTTATCTAATGAATACATTTTTACTTTTTTGTTGGGGTAAATATATTCCTCTACATACAACGCTTTCTAAAAAAATCAACTAGTAATAGACGTAATCCTTGTGCTTTCGCTGTCTCTGAACCCTTCCGGATCGAGTTGTGCATACTGGTGCTCCTGACGTCGAGGTTGTCCATTTATCACTAGCACTGTGGTTTAGTCTGATGTTGACAGAGCTTGGTGATCTTGTAACTTAATTGAGCTTGAGGTCGATGCCGTGGACAACGCGTCTTTATAAAGTAGCTGGTTTTACTTGTGTGCCTAGGTGAATGGATTGTACACATCAGACATGTCCATAGAACGATTTTCCTTTACTTCATCTAGTCCTAATGTTTTCTTATCAATTCAGACAAATTGGGGAATGCAAAAATCCAGTCACACAATCATTCATGCTGATTACCATTATGACGACATTTTCGTGTGTCATTCTCTTGACAGTAGACATGGGGTCAAGCAAATCCTTATCTCATAAACATATGCGACCTTACATGTTTGTCAGTAATTAATCAAATGGTAGATTTTACGGACGGATGTCTCAAATCGTATAGTAGTTGTATTATTTTGATGTATAACTCCAAAGGCACATATTTTCTGGGTTTGTTTGTTGAAGTTTTGCATAAAAATCACGTCACTTAAGAGTTTTCAAGCATAGGTTGATTTAGTAGCCAATATCAACGTAAAGGGTTTCAATCCTTGTGCTACCTTGATTTCTTGATCAAATTTCTGGAGAATCCTCTAGATTCAACAGCGGTCCTTAGCTTATCAGCTTGATTTCTATTTCATTCATTCTGCGAAGTGAATCTGGTACTACATTCTCTTCACCATCAATATGAGAGACATTATAAATGAAATATGCTAATTGGGTAATCTTGGAATTCACCCTTCCAGAGTAATAAAGCCTTGCGAATTTCCTAAGTATGCTTATCAGCGGCTTGTAGCATTTCAATAATTTGAACTGATGACCGTCTAAGTAGAGCTAAAAATATAGCACATCAGCATATTCAGCGATAAGCAATTTACCAAAATTACAATAAAGTTTTTCTCTGTCATAAAGCAATCGGCTGGAAAACCCAATTGACATTACTACATGGTTGTCTCTTTACTGTAGGATGACTGCAATTACAACACCTGGGCTCTCTGTGACAAGTTTCAATAGCTTACTTAAGTCTACGGGTGCTAGGGTGATTATAATATTTAGTATTTCATTATCAATATGGAAATTTTTTTGAACTTCCTGACTCAAGATGATTGGCCACGACTTCCTTATCGTGTTCGTGTCACGCATTGTGAGATGGCGTGTTAACGATCCTAAACTTTTGCATAGACCTGAAAGTAATTGTCGTTAATAGCAGAATATGCCCTGGAAACTACGCAGTTGGCACACGTCCGGAGCGCCGTTACGTCCTTGACGGCTTAGATTTTATCTTCGAAAAATTTTAATAACGTATTTTGAAAGCGTATATCTAAGATATTTGACCGAAAAACATTTAATTTAATATTAATAATTAATTTTGAAAAAGCACACGTGCAATGTTCCAGAATCAACTGGAATCTTTTAATAGAGTTAAGCATACTGATTGATTATGAAAGTTTTTATATCATGAACACTGACGAATTTGTTTCTACTGTTTCAACGTTATTATCCGATATATTTCAGGCATCTACGTTTATGGATATTATACCGAAAAGAGTCAATAGGAAGTTATGTAAACTAAGAATTTAGAATAGAATAGAATAGAATATCTTTATTTGGATTCAAACCACACATGTTCCATCAAATAATGAAATTGGAAAATGTGCGATATAAAAAAAGTTATCACATCACATAAAAATTTACAATTAGTCTCATGTAGATAAGTAAATCTCACTAGTTGTACTGTACAATATAACAATATCAGAAAGTTCGGCTGTAAGAAATAATAGATTCATCATCAAAATAGGAAAAATTAATGTATAATTCGAGTGTAACATTATGCAAAAAAATGAGAACCATGACTAGCAATTGATTTTATTTATTGTTGACTAACATGATGATATGATGCATAACATTTCAATTTTAATAGTACAAAACTTGGAAATAAAAATCTCAAGAAGTTATGTTGCTGATCGCAATTATCATTATCTTTTATTCATTCATGAGAAAGTATTATCATAATAAAAATTAAAAATAGCAGCAGGATTGTAGATTATTTCTAGTTTAGTACATAAAAATTTAAAAGACATCATAGGTGGAGGCGTTTCCCTAAGCCTAAGTTCTTTTATTCCAGTTTCGTTATATGTCATAGATCCCTGCAGTCTTCAATTGTCAAGATTTCGGCATCTAATAACAGATTAAAATGGATAAAAATCTCTTTACCTAATACGGAAAATTCCAATAACGGGAATAATCCTGCCCGAATTTCACCAAAAGCCCCATCATTACACCTAAAATAATAGTTGATAATTAAATGTGCAGAAATCTTATTACATAAAATTTGACATAAATGGGCTGTCTCAGCCCTAATGTTATCAAATATCTACTTAAATCATACAAATCTAGTGTCACATTATTTTTGGAGAATTCGACATTTTTGGATCAATTGGAAAGATTATTTTTAAATCATCAGCGAATTTGCAAACTCGACCGTTAAGGATCTCAGTTTCCAAATGTGCAAATACGATTTTAAATAAAATTGGCCCCAAACTTGATCCCTGTGGAATTCCACTTGTTACTCTTTTCGATTTTGATATCAAATCGTTTACTTGAATACTCATTCTTGGATTATATAAATAGTATTTAAGTAATCTAAAAATATTCGGATCAATATTCAATAAACTAATCGCATTCAAAATAGCATCAAAAGATATAGAGTCAAAAGCTTTTGAGATATCTATAAATACAATTAATGCATCTAACTTATTCTCATCTAATGTAATTACATGTTTCCACATAGAAAGCATAATATTAGTTGTCGATCTATCTTTCGTAAATCCATGTTGACATAAATCAAAATCAGCCGGCAACCTACGTTCTAAATGATCTAGTATCAATCGTTCTATTATCTTCAAAAACGAAGGGATAATAGAGATTAATCTATAATCACTGGCGCACGTTGGCTTACTTACTTTTGGCAACGGTTTAGCTACTATTGATAGTATATCGATTGGTAATTTCCCATTCTTCAAAATTCTATTTATAAAGTTGCAGAGCCCATTCATAAAAGTTAAGGGTAATTGATGCAGGTTATCAATCAAAATACCAAGTTGACCTTTTTTCTTTTTTTGATTTGATTTTTAACATTAATTTTATCACTTCACTGTCAATAACAAGTCCTGGTTTCTGGTCTCCCAAAGGATCAGGTAGTTCCATGAAATTTCTTTTATTCTGTGGATTACATTGTAACACGCGGCTCCGTGTTACAATCCAACGATGTTTGATACAGTGCTCTTTAATGTCAAATAATCTAAATCTGTTCTTATAAAATATTTCTCTTAACTGTGATTTTAGGAACAATCTCTGTTAGTTTCAAGCAGTTTTAATCGATATTTCTTGAACTGCAATTTTATTTGTAATTAATAGTGTTTTTATTAAAAAAACAGAACCGCGCGCGATCCGCGAGGATCACGCGGTGGACTATTGTGTCACAGTGAATTTATTTCGCTCAGTTGGATTATTCACAATTTTACTGTTATCAGTTGACTGTGCCATTCAGAATTTCAGAGAATAATAGATTATAATAATGACATGAATTAAACCATAGCTAGCGTTGAACTAAATATTCGTGAGTTTTTGTCATTGAAGTCTTTATACGGTTTACATATCCTTTTTTAGGGATAACTTTTAACATTGATTCCATTCATGTCATCATGTATTTTCAATCGAGCTTTTATCATTGAAGTCTTTAAACGGTTTATATACTCATTCTTAGTGATAACTTTTAACATTGATTCCATTCATGTCATCATGTATTTTCAATCGAGTTTTTGTCATTGAAGTCTTTATGGGGCTTACCCCTTCATTTTTAATGATAACTTTTAACGATGACGTTTTCCATAGCATCATATGTTTTAAATCGATGGTATAAATACAGTTCAATTCAGACATTTATAAGCGAATAACTGATTGTGCATAAAAATTTTCTCTTTGTAAACATAAATCATTTTAACTTTTGTCGTCTAGAAGACGGACAATTTAGTTTAACTGTGAATGGTGTTTAAGACCTATTCTTGCATTAAAATCTGTTTTATTGTCGACCTACACATGGACAGTGTGGACTAATTGTGAATTATATTTATATTTGCAACATTATATCTAATATATGTATGAAACCAAGTTTCGGCTTTCTCATATCAACCATCCAAAAAGGATCAGAGACTGATTAGGTGCACGGGTAGTAATAACAGCCACCATTGATATGTAGGACGCGTATAGAATCATGAACTAGATAGCAACCCAGCAAAAAACCCCTACAACATATCAAATTGCCAAATACTTCATCCAATTCATAGAGAAATTCATACTCAGTTTTATCCACAGGTAATATAAGCTTTAACTTTTCTTTATTTTTACTGTAATCTGTGAGGAGTTTGTATCCTAGTCTAGGATTACTCTTCATTTTGGCCAAAATAATTCGTTCTGATCTTTGACGAATTATCAGCAGTGATGAATTAATTTCGTTATCAATGAAATCTAACCTCATTTGTTTAATGCTATTGATAAGACTACACTTTATTATATTATCTCGTTTAATTCTTAGTTTACACAATTTCCTATTAATTCGTTTCGGTATAATGTCCGTAAACGTAGATGCCTGAAATAAAATAGATAATAACGATGAAACAGAAGAAACAAATTCATCAGTGTTCAAGAAATAAAAACTTTCATAATCAATCAGTATGCTTAATTCTCTAAAAAGATTCCAGTTGATTCTGGAACAGTGCACGTGTGCATTTTCAAAATTTAGTTTCTGTGTTTTGCTACTCAAGATGTTCCATTGTAAAATAATTTGTTTGTGATCCAATTCTTTGAAATAATTAACAACATCATAACTGTGTGATTTCACCGTTTCAATTTCTAAGTATACATGGTCTAAGCATTGCGAACCTCTAGTTGATTCATTTATAATCTGCTTGAGATCATGATTAGAAAAAAATTGATTATTTCACAGTCATGTAACTTATTAAAGTCACCTACCACTACATTATAGCCATGACAGTCAAAAATAGATTGAAAAGAATTGGTAAATGTTTGATCATCATATAAAGTAGCATACGGCGGTCTGTAAACCGCGGTTAAGATCAGATTATCAATTTGTATAGATAAAAAATCAATGATAGCATTATCTTCATTAATATGTAAAATTTTCGTATTTAATACAGATTTACTATAAATGAGTACTCCTCCACCTCTTTTATCCAGCGATCTGTCTTTTCTGAATAAAGAATAGTGAGGAATATCAAATTCATGGTTTTCAATATCCTTGTTAAGCCAAGTTTCAGATAATATTATAAAATCAAAATCGTTACTTATTATAAAATTACACAGCAAAATGTTAAACGAGATAATATAATGAAGTGTAATCTTAGCAATATTATTAAAAAATGAGGTTAGATTTGATTGATAAAGAAATTAATTCATCATTGCTGATAATCCGTCAAAGATCAGAAAAAAATATTTTGGCCAAACTGAAGAGTAATCCTAGACTTGGATACAAAATCCTCACAGACTACAGTAAATATAAGGAAAAAGTAAAGCTTATATTACCTGTGGATAAAGCTGAGTATGAATTTCTCTGTGCATTGGATGAAGTATTTGGCAATTTGATATGTAATCCACAGAATGAAAGCAATTTCATGGATCTACTTGATTCTTCATGAGACCAGGAACCACGACTTTTTATTGACAGTGATGCATTGATAAAATTAATGTTAAAAATAAAATCTAAAAAAAACAAAAGGATCACCTTGGTATATCGATTGATAACCTGCTTCAATTACCTTTAAACTTTATGAATGTGCTCTGCATGTTTATATGTAGAATTTTTGCAGAATGGGAAATTACCGATCGATATACTAACGATAGTAGCTAAACCGTTGCCAAAAGAAAGTAAGCCAACGTGCGCCAGTGATTATAGACTAATCACTATTCTCCCTTCGTTATTGAAAATAATATAACGAATGATACTTGACCATTTAGGACCTATGTTTTCTGCTGATTTTGATATATGTCAAAATGGCTTTAGAAAAGATAGGTCGACAACTACTAGTATGCTTTCTATGTGAAAACATGTAATTACATTAGATGAGAAAAAGTTAGATGCATTAATTGTATTTATATACATCTCAAAAGCTTTCGAATATCTATCTTTTGATTCTTTTTTGAATGCGATTAATTTATTGAATATTGATTCGAATATTTTTAGATTACTTAGATATTATTTATATAATCGAAGAATGAGTATTCAAGTAAACGATTTGATATCAAAATCGAAAAGTGGAATTCCACAGGGATCAAGTTTGGGGCCAATTTTATTTAAAATCGTATTTGCACATTTGGAAACTAAGATCCTTAACGGTCGAGTTTGCAAATTTGCCGATGATTTAAAAATAATCTTTCCAATTGATCCAAAAATGTCGAATTATCCAAAAATAATGTGACACTAGATTTGTATGATTTAAGTAGATATTTGATAACACTAGGGCTGAGAATAAACAATAAAAAGACGAGAGCTTTAAAATAGGTAACAGAACAGACTTTCATTATGTTTATTTTCATGATGCTGTGATTAATGATGTGTTTGAGATTAAACTTATGCAAGAAATAAAGGATTTAGGCATAACTATTTAATGTACAGCTTCTGCTGAGAGACATATTGAAAGGATAGTAGGCAGTGCTAAGAAAACTTGGGCACTAATAAATAGAAATATATTATCAAATGACATAAAACTTAAATGTATATAATATGGATTAGACCGATACTAGAATATGCTGTCGCTACTTGGAGTCCATTAAAAAGGGTTTGTCCAATAAGATAGTAGCTGTACAAACAAAAGTTGTAAAACAAATTAGTCCTATAATTAAACGAACATTGGTTGCGCGGTAGGTGATAACAATTATTATAATCAAGGTTGCGGTCTTGATATAAACACCTGACCCATTAATTACTTACATATGTCAGTATAAACTAAGAATTTTATAGTGTAGAAAAGGCAATTCATCCAGTAGACCGGTTTCGTCCTTTTTGGGAACTCATCAAGTACTGGCCAGAACTTGCCGCGGTAAGGACTCGAACCTGGGCACGTCTGCTTCGGAACCTGATGCTTTAACCACTGAGCCATCCTGCCGCACTACACACAATTTTGAATTATATACTAACTAATCTAACCTGGTTAGTCTATTTTTCCTTTAGGTGGAGCTCATATGGCATCCATTTAGAACCAAAGTTCCAACTGACCATCCACAATCTGTCATTACTGAACAGACACCACATAACATGGCTAAGTGGTATTGAATTGAACATGTATATATTTAAACGAACATTGCTTGCGCGGGAGGTGATAACAGTTATTATAATCGAGGTTGTGGTCTTGATATAAACACCTGACCCATTAATTACGAACATAAGTCAGTATAAACTAAGAATTGTATAGTGTAGAAAAGACAATTCATCCAGTAACCATGTAGTGTGGTGTCTGTTCAGTAATGACAGATTGTGGATGGTTAGTTGAAACTTTGGGTGTAAATGGATGCCATATGAGCTCCACCTAAAGGAAAAATATACTAACCAGGTTACATTAGTTAGTATATAACTGAAAATTGTGTGTAGTGTAGTGTGCGGCAGCATGGCTCAGTGGTTAGAGCACCAGGTTCCAAAGCAGACGTGCCCAGGTTCGAGTCCTGTCCGCGGCAAGTTCTAGCCAGTACATGATGAGTTCCCAATAAGGACGAAATCGGTGTATTGGATGAATTGCCTTTTCTACACTATCCAATTCTTAGTTTATACTGACATATGTAAGTAATTAATGGGTCAGGTTTTTATATCCAGACCGCAACCTCGATTATAATAATTGTTATCGCCACCTGCGCAACCAATGTTTGTTTAATTATTTAAATGTTCATTTCAATATCACTTAGCCATATAGTGTGGTGTCTGTTCAGTAATGACAGATTATGGATGGTTAGTTGGAACTTTGGGTGTAAATGGATGCCATATGAGCTCCACCTAAAGGAAAAATATACTAACCAGGTTACATTAGTTAGTATATAACTGAAAATTGTGTGTAATGTAGTGCACGGCAGATTGCTCAGTGGTTAGAGCACCAGGTTCCGAAGCAGACGTGCCCAGGTTCGAGTCCTGTCCGTGGCAAGTTCTTGCCAGTACATGATGAGTTCCCAATAAGGACGAAACCGGTCTACTGGATGAATTTACTTTTCTACATTATACAATTCTTGGTTTATACTGACATATGTAAGTAATTAATGGGTCAGGTGCTTATATCAAGACCGCAACCTTGATTAAAATAAAAAAATTAGTCCTATCTCCTGCACTATATACCCCACTAGATAACAGTTTGTATCACTGCAAACTTTATGGTTTCGGATGATGTGCTATTACATTAAAGTTTTCCATTTGAACCAGTGGACTCGTGCGCATACAAATCCAATAAGAAAGAGTCATGAAGTTGGAACTAGATCTGGACAATTGGCAATATCTCCTCCTTTGGTGGAGAATGTTGCGAGCAAGTTATTTTCTTTTTCTAAAATTCACAAAATTTATAATCAATTTCCAAAGAAGCTTAGAGAAACGCCTCCATCTAAGATATCTTTTAAATTTTTATCTACAGTGTTGTTTCCTTCAATATTGGATCGTCCACGTATATGTATGTCGTCTGTGTTTATTTTCAGCGTATCGTCCAGACGAGATTTAATTATGCCTAATTCTGCAG